>OY720441.1:261609530-261883945 GCA_963082915.1 Dolichopus griseipennis | reverse complement strand
CAAAAAATCTCTCACTATATTTTGTGAAATCCAATGCCCCATGAAAGAGAAAAAACGATATTATACATTAGAAAAAATATATACCTTTCTCATCTTACACATTGTTTTATATTATTATTATTTTCTTAAAAAAAAGAAAAAAAAAGTAAAAAAAAGTTATAGAGATGGTAAATTAATTTTATTTTTTAATGGGTTTGTGTGTTTTAATACAATACTGATAATACCAAACCAACTACCAATGTAAATATACATATATTTAACACTGGCTTAACTAAATCAAATATAAATAATACACTATATTATGTATGTATGTATAAATATTTATTTTTCTAATTTTCAATCAAATTTATATTTTTAAAATATTCATTTTACCTCCTTACGTATTGAAATAATATAGAAATAATAAGAGCAGACAAACGAATTTGTTTTTTGCTTTGAAATGAATTTTTTAGAATAGACTAAATTTAGGAACTTTAACAGAATGAAAATTGGATATTTAGTGTGTACAAATAAAATTCCGTACATCGTATATAAAATTGAATACTTGTTGAGAAATAAAATTAAATAGATTTTGAAATTAAATAGATAATGAAAATTGGATATTTAGTGTGTACAAATAAAATTCCGTACATCGTATATAAAATTGAATACTTGTTGAGAAATAAAATTAAATAGATGAGATGGGAAAAGTAAAATAATATCTAGAAAATTTGCTTTAATTAAAAAATAAAAACACAATCAATTTAAAAATTCAATTTTAGTTTTATATTTTTAGAAAAGGAAAAAAGCCGAATTGAAGTTATATAATAAATAAAATGAATAACGTTCAATTCGGCATAAAAAACCCTTTAAAAAAATGAAATTAAAAAAATTATAAAAATGGAGCTACCTACTATGTTGCATAAAACTATAAGAATAAAACAAACGTAAATCTATAATTCTAGTAAAACTTAGCCAAATTAAATATGTATATAATAAAATAAACAAAAATAAATTATTTAATATTTTTCATTCTTTAACAAAAGCTGATCCACCTGTTCAGCTCTATCCACCTGTTCTACTTCAAGATTCAATGCTTTAGTGACAAGTTGAAGGGTGTGGAAAAAAAAGATAAATTAGAAATTTTTAAACATTTTAAATGAATAAAAAGATAAATTAGTGTAAAATTTTAATTTTATGGCTCTGTATAAAGTATTGAAAACCTAATCTATTTAAAATTTTTTGAGAAATTAATAATTTATTAGTTAAAATTTATGAAAATAAAACGACAACTTACCGCTCAAATTTAAAATTGAATTTTTCTTTTAAAACTTTTTGGCTTTAACGGCTTTAACTTTTTAACACTTTTGAAACTAGAAACCGCAATTTAATAGGTAATTTCACAATGAAACGGCAAGACACCAAGGGTTAAAATATAAAACCCCAGCCATTGAAAATAATACTTATGAAAAAATTAACTACACCATCTTTCAGTGTTTTTTTATCCCGTATGACTGTAGGCCAAAGGGTATAATAAATTTGCCTTTACGTTTGTGATGCAAAGACGAAAAGAAGAAGAGGGGGTAGATATAGATTCGATATTTAAATCCAGCCATATTGGTCCATGGGTTCGGGTAGCTGCCATACAACTTCTTTTTTCAAATGAGCATTTCTCTGTACCTATTACAGCTGCGTGTCTGAAATTTTTCCAAAAGTAATTAACGTTTATAATAATAATATAATGTTTATATAACGGCCATACGGGTATCCCAGAGTTGACAGAGTCTAAACTACTACACTCTTCCTCGTTTTAACATAATATCATATTAAAATATAAACACATATGTAAATGAATACAAACATACATTTCAATACACTTGACTTGATCAACACGTCTATTGATCATATTGTATATTAAAAAGCTTATATAATTTTTGGTGTTGCCATATTGAAAGACTAATGTAATTTCTTGATTTATCAACATATAAGATTTTAAAAACTTACATACCTATAAAAACTTTAAAGAATTACTTTTTCTAAAAGTTATGTAAGATTTGGAAATTATTTTTTGAATATATAAAATATATAAAGTATAACTTATATTATAATTTAATTATAATTCATATTATAATATAACTTATATTATATAAATACTATAATTTAAAATATGAAATATTAATACAACAACGAAAATTATTTGTTAAAATTCCTGAAACTACTACCTATTCAATTATAAATTTATAAAATATATTTTTTAATTTTATTTTATGATTTAGAGCGTGATTTAGATTTTTTTTTTAAATATTGAAGTTTTTAAAACTTAAATTAAAAAAAAATTAATTTTTTAATCATGCAAATGATATGGCAATATTGCATTCATTTGCATACACATCTTCATAAAAAAAAAAAATTAACTCAAATATTATACGACGATATTAATAGTTTGATACTTGGTTAAATGGTTTGATACAAAATCAAAATTCTAAATTATAACTAGTAAATAAGTTTTATTTGAAAAAAGTAATAAAAAATAAAAGAATTTGTATATAAGAACTTGTATTTTATCATTAAAATTTAATAATCTTATTATTTTTATATTTGATACATATTCCACATATTTTTTGATACCTAGAAAAACTATAAAGGCAAACTTTATGAATAGTGCAAAAAAGCATTAGTGAGAAAGAGATAGCATATGGGGCAATGGTTTTAAGAAAAAAATAAGAGAATTCTTATTGACATTTTTTGTTCTACTTGCTTTATCTATATATGTATAATTTTTGGTATTAGTCTTCGTTTCAACCTTTGGTTGAACAAGAATTTTTGCTTGTTGATAACTGTCTTTCATCTGTTCCGAACCCCTATATAGTTGGCTCTGTGAGCCTCCAAACCACTGGCCCGGTACTTTTTGAAGACTTCCTCTTTTTTTAGAATGGATTTTTCAGAATGGCTTTTTTTAAATACGATTAAACCAAGTTTTGGGTTTACGCTTAAAAGATTTCAAGGAGTGGGAAATAAATAATCTCGTTCAAAGTAGAATAGTTTCACTAATCGCATTTGCGAATATTACAGAACATAATGTTAAAGTTAATAACTTAGAAAAGAATAGTGAAAAACAAAGAGAGAAAAAACAAATGCTTATTTATGTACGATTTATTCAACCTTAATAGAGAACACCTTTTATAACTACGTCCAACAGGTTTATAACTACGTCCAACAGTTTTTAACTAGTACGATATAGAATGTATATAGAAATATGTTCCCTTATTGTAGTAGGTACAACCAAAAACTCAATCAAAATAAAACAAATACACAATTACATCTCAATAAAAATAAAAGTATATAAAACAACATTTAAAATTGTGGCAATATAAAGAGTTAAATACAAAAACAAAATAAAAGCTTATTAATATTATTGGTTATATACCATCAGACTTTATTAATTAAGTTACGGTGTTGTTATGATGATATATTGAGAGTGGTGAGAATTATTTGAAACATTAACATCTATCAATGGGAAGGAGACAGATGGATATATTGTTTTCTTTACCACTAGAAGAAGATTAAAGGAAGTATTACTTCCAAAAAAAAAAATAATTATTTTAATTTAGTTTAATGTAATCAAAACAGCCGGCGCGTGATATTATAAATTTTAAATTAATTAATAAAAGAGAAAGAAAAATAAAAATTTATAAAAATTAAAATATTTAAGTGAAAAATTATTTAAGTTAAAAAATTATTTAATTAAATAGTAATACTTATCTAAGAAATGCCGCCTTTGGAAATGCGGCAATGTGGTCCAAACCAATTCACAAAAAAAATTTAAAATAACCATCACAAATTTTTAAACCAAAAACACTAAATTTGATTAAATTAGAAAAAACAAGTAAAGAAACAGTCAGTCGGTGCAACCGACTTAGAAATACCCTACACCTATTTGGTTCAAATTTAATGACAAATCCATAAATCATTTTAACGCCATAAAAGCTGTTATTAATTTGATTGTAAGACATAGCT
The DNA here is from genome assembly GCA_963082915.1 of Dolichopus griseipennis. Lineage (NCBI taxonomy): Eukaryota > Metazoa > Arthropoda > Insecta > Diptera > Dolichopodidae > Dolichopus > Dolichopus griseipennis. The sequence goes on along the minus strand of OY720441.1, from coordinate 261,879,949 downwards.
AACCAAATTAACTTTATAATACTAAAAACATTTTCTAATTACACTATCTCTTAAAAAATATTACAAATTCTTACTAATTTATTTATTAACAGTGGTTAAGTGCCGACCTTTCATGCGGAAGGGCCCGGGTTCGAATTCTAGTGAAAGTGAAAAAACTTTTCTGGTTTTCGACTCGACTCAGCTACCATTCGCCATTGGGTTCAAATTAATGGCATAACCAATAATTAATAATTATAAATCTTTAATAAAAAATACTTTAATATAAAAATATAAACAAATAATTTAATTAAATAATATAACTCGCAGATATAGAATACCATATAAGTAAAATATAAAATATTACAATATAAACAAAAAATAGAATTGTAAATATTGAAAATCTAAGAACTTCTACATGTTATAAGGCCTAGTACTATCTCATGTTTAAATTGTATGTGGAATTCAATAAGACCAATTCTAATAACACGAATATAATATTGACCCCCTGTTCCAACATGTACCTATGGTATAGACAGGCTTATTAGCCTAACAGTTGAACAGTTAGCGCTTAAAAAAAAAAAAAAAAAAAAAAAAAAAAAAAAAAATTTAAAAATATTAAAAAACAAAAAAACTTGTTATAAATGAAAATATATTTATTCCAATTCAATTACAAAATGAAAAAATTCTAGTTATTAAATTTTGTGATAAAAAGCTAATCAAAGCATAATATATTTAATAACCCAAATTTTTCAAAATTGCAATTATTTTAAATGGCTAGTTAATATACCTAATAGAAAAGCTTATACGCAAAATATGCAATAAATGTATTTCTAAAATACAATTAGAAATTTACACCTTTTTATATAATTCATTTAAATATAAAAATAAATTTTACATAAATGCAGCAAGTACCCTTGAACATAGCTGAACCACTACAAGTCTAAATTTCGGGGACACATAGGAAATAGGAAATATATTCTTTGCCTTCGAAATTATACTCGTTCGGCCTCAAATCGATCAAAAGCTTCTAGAATCCGAACTCATCAACCAAACTCGACCAGAATCAATTCCAATGGTACTTTCATTACTAGTAACCTAGAGTTTAAATTTCATGAAAATAGCGGCATTATTTTTTGAGTTATGGTGTTTTTAAGATACATGTTTGTTAGCCCTTGAACTTTTCAATGGTTCCAGAACCCGAAACCATGGTACGATTTCGCCCATATGCAGTCTTCGTCATACTTTCAATACTAGTTAACCCTTGTACTCAATTGTAACGTTCTATCTTAATTTTAAGTTACTAGTTTTATTAATTTCGTTGATAAACTTTTACACATTGGGGGGTCTAAGAAAGGTACAAAATTAGAGGGACACGCAGGAAATAGTAAAGAACACCCATGTGCCAAATTTGAAGCTTCTACATTTGTTTCAAGTTACTATCTTTATTAATTTCAAAAATATGCTTTAAGGTCCTTGGAACTGAGTGGCTGGTCCACACCCAGTACTCCAATTGGTCTCAAATTTCAAGGACACTAAGGAAATCGAAAACGACACCCTGAAACCAAATTTCGAGGTTCTATCTTCATTGGTTACGGAATTATGCTAGTTTGGCCTAAATTCGATCAAAAAGTTCTAAGTTCCGAATCCATTGTCCAATCCCGTACTTACGCAATCCGCGAAATTGTTTCATTACTAGTAACCTACAGCACAAACTTGATGAAGAAAGCGTCATTAGTTGTTGAGTTATCGTGATTATTTATATATGTTCGTTAGCCCTGAAACCGATTTAAAGGTCCAGAACCCGAACCCCTTGGGCTGATTTCGCCCTTATGCAGTACACGCTTAACTTTAAGCACTAGTTAACCCTTGTACACAATTTGAACGTTCTATCTTAATTTTAAGTTACTATTTTTAATAAGTTCGATTATAAGCTTTTAAAACTTAAGAGGGTCTAAGAGGAATACTGAACCACCACTCCAATTGATCCCAAATTAGGGGGACACGCACGGGATAGTAAAGAACACCCTTGTGCCAAATTTGAAGCTTCTACATTTGTTTCAAGTTACTATCTTTATTAATTTCGAAAATATGCTTTAAGGTCCTTGGAACTGAGTGGCTGGTCCACACCCAGTACTCCAATTGGGCTCAAATTTCAAGGACACTAAGGAAATCGAAAGCGACACCCTGAAACCAAATTTGGAGGTTCTATCTTCATTGCTTTTGGAATTATGCTAGTTTGGCCTAAATTCGATCAAAAAGTTCTAAGTTCCGAACCCATTGTCCAATCCTCACCGTACGCAATCGCCGCCGTAGTTTCATTACCAATAACCTACAGCACAAATTTCATGAAGATAGCCTCATTAGTTGTTGAGGTATCGTGATTATTTATATATGTTCGTTAGCCCTGAAACCGATTAAAAGGTCCAGAATCCGAACCCTTGGGCTGATTTCGCCCTTATGCAGTCCACACATTACTTTAAGCACTAGTTAACCCTTGTACACAATTTGAACGTTCTATCTTAATTTTAAGTTACTATTTTTAATAAGTTCGATTATAAGCTCTTAATACTTAAGAGCGTCTAAGAGGGATACTGAACCGCCACTTCAATTGATCCCAAATTAGGGGGACACGCAAGGGATAGTAAAGAACACCCTTGTGCCAAATTTGAAGCTTCTACATTTTTTTAAGTTGTTATCTTTATTAATTTTATAGATATGCTTTAAGGTCTTCGGAAATGTGTGGCTGGTCCCCGACCCACTACTCCAATGGGGCCCAAATTTCAAAGACATTAGGAAAATAGGAAGGGACACCCTGATACAACATTTGGAGGTTCTATCTTCTTTGGTTTCGGAATTATGCTCGTTTGGCCTAAATTCGATCAAAAAGTTCTAGGTTCCGAACCCTTGGTCCAATTCCGAACTTACGCAATCCCCGAAGTAGTTTCATTACTAGTAATCTACAGCACAAATTTGATGAAGAAAGCATAATTAGTTGTTGAGTTATAGTGATTAGCACATTTTCAAAAAATTTTGTAAAAATATGCCTATATAGCTTCACTCTGTCCGTCCGTCTGTCCGTCCGTCTGTCCGTATATTTACAAAAACTTTTACACCGTTTGAAATAGAGTAAAGAAATTTTAACCATGGGTAGTTTTTGCAAAAAAAATAATTTCGTAGAAGAATTTTTTTCTGTAGCCCCACCTGTTACGGGGCTATAGCCCCCCAAAGTTGGAAAAAGCCCTATATTTAAATTGTTATAACAAAAGAGTTCTGTTGGAGATATTTTCAATCTGAAAACGGCAAATGATAGCTGGTTTCATAAACTTTATAAATTTTTGCCAGGCAAATGTTTAGGGTTGCCATACGGTACTAAAATTTAACATTACACAAAACTCAATTTTTGCAAAATTTTTGACCACACATATCTTTTGAACGGTTCAAGCTAGGGTCTTGAAATTTTGGGAGAAGTTAGATACTCATAAATTAGTAGGAGTCGGTTAACAAAATTTTTTTGTTCAGCCCCATGCTTAGGAGCTATAAGGGCTCGAAAATTGAAATTTTGCTATTTTTAAACACCTGTACTTTGAATACCTGTCCAAATTTTTTTTTAGTAATATACAAAATTCAAAGCTCTATAATTATATTTCAACATGTGTCAAAGGTTTTTCTTAATTTTGAAGGGTGACGAAGCTACAGCCCCTGCAAATTTCAAAAAAGCTCTATATTTAAATTGATATAACAAGAGTTCTGTTAGGTTTATTTTCAATCGAAAAACGGTAAAAGAGAGCGGCTTTTATAGGCTTTCCAAAAAAACGTCGCTTAAAGGTATAGGCTTGCCATACGGTACTAAAATTTACCATTATATAAAACTCAATTTTTGCAAAATTTTTGGTCCCACATATCTCCTAAACGGTTTAAAATAAGGTCTTGAAATTTTGGGAGAAGTTAGATCCTCAAATATTAGTAGGAGTCGGTTAACAAAATTTTTTTGTCAAGCCCCCTGTTTAGGAGCTATAAGGGCTCGAAAATTTAAATTTTGCTATTTTTAAGCACCTGTAACTTGAATACCTGTCAAATTTTTTTTTTATTAAGATGCAAAATTTAAAGGCCCAACATTATATTTTAACATATGTTAAATGTTTTTCTTAAATTTAAAAGCGGTTCCTTAAATTGAAGAAAGTGTCTCTCAGTTTTACCTATTTTTGCTTAGATTGTATAATTTTAAGTAAAATTTCAAATTTTTGTGGAATTCACAATTTAATTCCTAGAACCTAAAAACATAGAGGGGGACGAAGGGGGGGGGGGGAGTTAGATAAAGTTAGATCCTTGAGAAACTTGGCAACCTTCCCCATCGAAAGACTATAACAACTTTAAGATAAAAATATTTAATGTTAGCACTAAATTTTATAAGTAAGCAGTAGCTATTTCCAAGTAAATATTTCCAAAGTTAAACTCAGTATGTAATACAATATAATTTTGAAAATGTGCTTTTTTAAAAACCCTTGGTTTTTTTTCATCACTTGTTTTTTATATATGATCGTTAGCCCTTCGATCGATTAAAAGGTCCAAAATCCGAACCAATGGGCCGATTTCGCCCATGTGCAATCCCCGCCGTATTTTCAGTCCTAGTAACCTCCAGTTAAAATTTCATCAAGATAGCTCTATTATTTTTTGAGTTATCGTGCCTACGGACGGACGGACGGACATGGCTATATCGACTCAGGAGGCCACGCTGATCACAAATATATATACTTTTCTATATCTAGCTCGCTTCCTTTAGGTGGTTACAAACACCATACCAAAGTTAACATACCCTTTTACCTATTCTATAGGTGTAGGGTATAAAAATTATAGAAAATTAAGTGAAGTGTAAAAATTAAGTAAATTTAAAAAGTCAGTATTAGAAAAAAAAATTTTTATTTAAATTTGAATAAACTTAACAAAAACAAGTAAAGAAACAGTCAGTCGGTGCAACCGACTTAGAAATACCCTACACCTATTTGGTTCAAATTTAAGGACATATCCATAAGTCATTTTAACACCATAGAAGCTGCTATTAATTTGATCGTAAGACATAGCTAACCAAATTAACTGTATAATACTAAAAACATTTTCTAATTACCCTATCTATTAAAAAATACTACAAATTCTTACTAATTTATCTATTTAAAAATATTAAAAAACAAACAAACTTGAAATAAATGAAAATATATTTATTCCAATTTAATTACAAAATGAAAAAATTCTAATTATTAAATTTTGTGATAAAAAGATAATCAAAGCATAATATATTTAATAATCCAAATTTTTAAAAATTGCAATTATTTTAAATGGTTAGTTTATATACCTAATAGAAAAGCTTATAAACGCAAAATATGCAATAAATGTATTTCTAAAATACAATTAAAAATTTACACCTTTTGAATTATATGCATTTAAATATAAAAATAAATTTTACATAAATGCAGCAAGTACCTTTGAACATAGCTGAACCACTACAATTAAGTCTAGATTTCGGAGACACATAGGACATAGGAAATATATTCTTTGGCTTCGAAATTAAACTCGACCACAACCAATTCCCATGGTACTTTCATTACTAGTAACCTACTGTTAAATTTCATCTAAATACCGGCATTATTTTTTGAGTTATGGTGTTTGTAAGATATATGTTTGTTAGTCCTTGAACTTTTCAAGGGTTCCAGGACCCGAAATTATGGTACGATTTCGCCCATATGCAGTCCCGTCATACTTTCAATACTAGTTAACCCTTGTACACAATTGGAACGTTCTATCTTAATTTTAATTTACTAGTTTTATTAATTTCGATGATAAGCTTTTACACATTGGGGGGTCTAAGAGAGGTTCTGAACCACCCCTCCAATTGATCCCAAATTAGGGGGGCACGCAAGAAATAGTAAAGAACACCCTTGTGGCAAATTGGAAGCTTCTACATTTGTTTCAAGTTACTATCTTTATTAATTTCGAAAATATGCTTTAAGGGCCTAAGAACTGAGTGGCTGGTCCCCGATCCACTACTCCAATGGGGCCCAAATTTCAAAGACACTTACGAAATAGGAAGGGACACCCTGATACCAAATTTGGAGGTTCTATCTTCATTGGTTTCGGAATTATGCTCGTTTGGCCTAAATTCGATCAAGAAGTTCTAAGTTCCGAACCCATTGTCCAATCCTCACCATACGTAATCACCGCCGTAGTTTCGCTGCCAATAACCTACAGCACAAATTTAATGAAGATAGCCTCATTAGTTGTTGAGTTATCGTGATTTTTTATATATGTTCCTTAGCCCTGACATCGATTAAAAGGTCCGGAATCCGAACCGTTGGGCTGATTTCGCCCTTATATAGTCCGCGCTGTACTTATAGTACTAGTTAACCCTTGTACACAATTTGAACGGTCTATCCTAATTTTAAGCAACTATTTTTAGTAATTTCGATTATAAGCCTTTAAAACTTGGGAGGTCTGAGAGGGGTACAGAACCACCACTCCAATTGATCCCAAATTAGGGGAACACGCAAGAGATAGTAAAGAACACCCTTGTGGCAAATTGGAAGCTTCTACATTTTTTCAAGTTGTTATCTTTATTAATTTTAAAGATATGCTTTAAGGTCTTCGGAAATGTGTGGCTGGTCCCCGACCCACTACTCCAATGGGACCCAAATTCACAAGACACTTAGGAAATAGGAAGGGACACCCTGATACTAAATTTGGAGGTTCTATCTTCATTGGTTTCGGAATTATGCTCGTTTGGCCTAAATTCGATCAAAAAGTTCTAGGTTCCGAACCCATGGTCCAATCCCGACCTTACGCGATTCCCGAAGTAGTTTCATTACTAGTAACCTACAGCACAAATTTGATGAAGATAGCGTCATTAGTTGTTGAGTTATCGTGATTTTTTATATTTGTTCGTTAGCCCTGAAACCGATTAAAAGGTCCAGAATCCGAACCCATGGGCTGATTTCGCCCTTATACAGCCCGCGCTTTACTTATAGTACTAGTTAACCCTTGTACACAATTTGGACGGTCTATCTTAATTTTAAGTAACTATTTTTAGTAATTTCGATTATAAGCTTTTAAAACTTGGGAGGTCTGAGAGGGGTAATGAACCACCTCTCCAATTGATCCCAAATTAAGGGAACACGTAAGAGATAGTAAAGAACACCCTTGTGGCAAATTGGAAGCTTCTACATTTTTTCAAGTTGTTATCTTTATTAATTTTAAAGATATGCTTTAAGGTCTTCGGAAATGTGTGGCTGGTCCCCGACCCACTACTCCGATGGGGCCCAAATTCCCAAGACACTTAGGAAATAGGAAGGGACACCCTGATACTAAATTTGGAGGTTCCATCTACATTGGTTTCGGAATTATGCTCGTTTGGCCTAAATTCGATCAAAAAGTTCTAGGTTCCGAACCCATGGTCCAATCCCGACCTTACGCAATCCCCGAAGTAGTTTCATTACTAGTAACCTACAGCACAAATTTGATGAAGATAGCGTCATTAGTTGTTGAGTTATCGTGATTTTTTGTATATGTTCGTTAGCCCTTCGATCGATTAAAAAGTCCAAAATCCGAACCCATGGGCCGATTTCGCCCATATGCAATCCCCGCCGTACTTTCAGTCCTAGTAACCTACAGTTAAAATTTCATCAAGATAGCTCCATTATTTTTTGAGTTATCGTGCCTACGGACGGACGGACGGACGGACGGACGGACGGACGGACGGACGGACATGGCTATATCGACTAAGGCGGTCACGCTGATCACAAATATATATACTTTTCCATATCTAGCTCGCTTCCTTTAGGTGGTTACAAACACCATACCAAAGTTAATATACCCCTTTACCTATTCTATAGGTGTAGGGTATAAAAAATGCATACATAAATAAAAATGCGAACAGAAAAAAAAGAAGTGTAGCCGTATAGCTATATATTGGGTATGTATATACATATAGAATACCTATAGACCACTTTTATATGGTTGACAATAACATTAACAAATGAGTACATACTCAAAAAAATTTTTTTTTTATATATGTATGAGTTTCCATATTTTCCGCTCAAATTATAAGCATAATAAAGTAGGTACAATGTAAAATTTTTTAATGAAAAATGTTGCTATTGTTTTGTTTATTGTTTACTATTTTTTAAAAAAGTTTTGGTTTCTTTTTATTGTAAAGAGCGGGCTTTAATGATAATTTACTTCCAATATATAAAGCCAATGCCAAGTTTTTATTACATAATTTTTAATTTATAAAAGAGGGTTTTTTATGTCAATTGGAAAAAGGATATTAGATTTTCATAGATTATTTATAAATTGTCATTTTCCCTTATAATTTTTAAAAATTAACTTTATTGTTTTTATTCTTTATTTTTTCATATTAATATTTCTTTCTAGCTTTAATATTTTATTTACCTATCTACTATAAATTTCTTTACACATTTCATCTTTTTTCAATTTGTTCTGTTTAGCTATTCTCTCAAAATGTATTTTTTGCAAGAGCATAAGAAATTTGAAATATCAAATCAAAAAATTTTAATTAACGCTTAAAACAAATGCATTTTAAATTTTATGCGGTGTACTCAAGTACGGAACTTAGCGCATTATGTCATTATCTCTTTGTAAAATTAAAAAAAAAAGTTTATTAAAAAAGATCTCACCGTCTAATTGTATTGTTCTTACATATATTAAAATGCTTACAAAGCATAAATAATAAATACTTAAAAATCTTTTCTAAAAATAAAACACAAAAAAATTAAACAATCATAAAAATATGAAAGAGAAAAAAATAGTACCTATATAATATATGGAGTATCATCATATATATAATACACAAGTGTTGGAGAGACCTTGCCAGGATGTAAAAAAATGTAGCACATCAAAATAATTATTAATATACTTTACACAAAGAATAATGATGGCAATATTCATACCTTTAACTTTATTATTATGCATTCCATACATGATGGACCTGTTTTGTTGTTATGCATCCCTTACACGATGTTTTCAACTTTTTATGCGCACTTGTTAAGTTGAATAGGTTGCATTACACGTGCAATTGTGAAATTTTTATTTTTTCTTTTTCCTTAAAACATAATTTAAGAAAAAGAAGAATATAAAACTCAATATTGTAAATTTGCATAACAAAATACAAATCGATTTTTTAAGAAATAGTGGCAAACAGATAAGAAAACCAAACGTTTAATTTGAATTATGAGTGAAGTATTTATACCCGTGCATACATATATGAACATCGGGTATATTAAAATTACTCCTCCGTTTGTAACGCATCGAAATATAAGAGCTAGATATAGTGTCAAGGGTACGTATCGAATCAGCATCAAAAAGTGAATCGATCTAGCTATGTGTGTCCGTCCGTCCGTCAGCACGATAACTCAAAAACTATAAGAGCTAGAGTTCTGAAACTTTCACAAAGTAATTTTTAGACAATTTGTAGGTTCCCTATTGTTTTTGGTTAAAATCGGAGAAAGGCTTCGGGTAGCTGCCATACAAATGTTTCGATATTTTATGAGTATTTTAAAAATTAATAACGAAATAGAAACCAAATATAAAAACAAACAAATTGCTGTCTAATTATTAATCGATTCATGGTGTAGTGGTTAGGACATGTTACTTGTAGCAAAAATGTCTCGGTTCGAATTCAGGATAAGGAGAATTTTTTTTTTTTTTTAAATTCATTTTTTTTTATCTATTTTTTTTTTAATAAAATATATGTATTTATTTTATGTTTGAAAAAATTTTATTTTATAGAAAATTTGACATAAGACTCTCATTTATATTAAAAATTATTAATTTTTTTTAATATTTCTATAAAAAAATTCAAAACTGTTATTTAAAACAAACAATTGATACCATAGCAACTATGATTATTTAAAACTGTTATTTAAAACAAACAATTGAAACAATTGATCATTCTCTCTTCAACCTTCAACAGGTTATCACGGTTTTAAAAATATTTAGCACAGAATATTAATTTCTTTTTTAATTTCACTTCTTTTTAATTTATAATTTTTTTTTATTTTTTTGTGTGTAAAAAACAAGATTAAGTTTTTTTATTTTATTTTAAAATAAATCTAACTTAAAACAAAAAAAAAAAAAAAACAGTGTTGTGATTTGGTAATGTTGGCCGCATCTCCAATGGCGGCAAGTTAAGTATATTTTTTTTTTTTACTTTTAAATATAATTTTTTTATTGAATAAAAAAATTTTTTATTTTTGTTTTGTATAATTAAAAATTCTTCTACTTAATTTATTCACAGCACTAATTTTAATTTAATTTGCTTAAAACCTTTTTTTTTTTGTGTTAAAATTATAATTTATTGATTTTATTTCTAATTTTCAAATTTTATTTTTGATTTTAAATTTTAATTTAATTTTACATTTAATTTCATACCGGCACGTGATTTGGTTTTGTTTACATTACATTTAATACAGCTTTTTTTTTTATTGAAGATTACTCTTTATTTATCATCTACTAGTTGTAAACAAACCAATTATAATATATCCATTTCATTCCCTCTCCCTCGGATGATAATATTCTAAATTCGCTCATTAATTAATACCATCAATAGTATGTCACCGTATTGCTTTTAATTTTAAATTGTATTGTTTTAATTTTTGATGGTATGTCAATTTTACTCATTTTTACTCTATTTTTTTTTCTTTTTTATTTTATCATAAAAGAAAGGGAAGTACTGAAATTTCAGTTCATTTCTTTTCAACTAACTTAAATTATTTAATTTAACTTTAATTTTTTACATATACGTGAGTATTTTTACTTGCACGTAGATTTTGCTGTGTGTGAGTTTTTGGTTGTAACTAAGTTCAATAAGGTCTAGTTAAAAACTGTTGAATGGTGTTATAAACCGATTGCTCACTCATAGCAGAATAAAATAGAGGTATTGTTGATGGTATTTTGTAAATATTGTTAGCAATACTTTTGTTTTTATAAACGGTGATAACTTTTTCGGGTTGTATGAATCGTGCACATACAATATTTAACCTAAATTATAATATATTATAATTATTTTTTTTTTTTTTTTTTTTTTTTTTCAATTTACTAATTGTTATTAAAAATTGCCAATTTTCAAGTTAATTTTTGTAATATTCGGGGCCTACAAGCTAATTTTCATGCCGTAGAATGTCATCTTAACTCCAAAAAACCAGCAATTTTAGCCCTTGGTGAAACACAAGTCAGTGGACAGAATGATAATTTTAATATTATTGGCTACTCACTTGTTTCACACTTCGTACCCAAAAGAGGAATCGCGATTTACATTAAAAATGACATTGCTTTCAACACCCTAGATAAATATACACCTTCCAGCCCAACCTTCCATTATATTTGGGTTAAAATTATCGTTGAAAAGCATGTAATACATTTATGTTTTTTATACAGATCACCCAACTCAAATGAACAAGAAACTGCTGTGGAAATTGACAATCTTTCAAACCAGATCAATGAAATTTTGGAATCATGTCCACAAACCGAAATTGTTTTGGCAGGGGATTTCAACGTACACAACAAAGACTGGCTTCATTTCTCAAGTAACTCTTCTTTGAGTCAAAACTCAATTGGGAAACAAGTTGAATTATTTTCCACACTGTTCCATCTTTCTCAACTTGTCCAAAATCCCACTAGGGTCCCCGACCGAGCTGATCAAGAGGGTCACCTCTTGGATCTGTTTTTAACCACTCACCCTGAAAAATATGTAGTTTCAGTTGGTTGTCCCCTGGGGGGCTCCGACCACTGCCTGGTAACCACAAGCTTCCCGGTAAGCACATTAGCCAGCCGAAGGATTCCTCCCAAAAAATTAGTATGGCAATATAGTCGTGCTAACTGGGAGGGATTAAACAATTTTTTCAAAGCATTCGACTGGTCATTGCTTCCGCGATAAAAATGTCAACTTCGCTGCAAATGCGATTAGTGAAACAATTTTACTTGGAATGAGGTTGTATATTCCTCACTGCATGAAAAGTATTAAAAGAGAATCCAGAGCATGGTTTAATCGCACTTGCAAAGAAGCCATTCGTAAAAAGGAGGAGGCTTTTAAGCAATACCGGAACAGCGGGTTGGAGTCTGACAGGGCCAACTATATCGTGGTTCGAAACAGATGCAATAGAGTTATTAATAAGCAAAAATTCTTATTCAACCGAGGGTTGAAACGTAAATTCCTACATATGCCTAAGAATAGCAAATCGTTTTGGACGTTTGCAAAAAATCTAAAGGAGGACACTAGTGGGTCCTCCTTCCCTCCGCTTATTGGTAAAAACAACTCAATTGTGTCAGATTCAAAAGAAAAGGCGAACTTGTTTGGCAAACAATTTTCCTTTAACTCAACACTGCCACAGTCAACTCAAAGACCACCAAATATTCAAGAAGTTGGCTGCTCCTTTGGTAGAATTTACTTTAGGACGCGAGCAGTGATGAAAATCTTGAAGAATCTAGATACAAACAAATCAGCCGGTCCCGATGGAATCACAACGATGGTTCTTAAAAATACCTACTCTACCATTTCAAAACCTCTACGCAACCTCTTCTATTTATCCTTTACTTCGGGTATTCATCCTGCCCAATGGAAGATTGCGCACGTTTTTCCAATTCCAAAAAAAGGTAACAAAAGCGATCCCTCTAACTACCGCCCTATAGCTATAACTACGGTCCTTTCCAAAGTAATGGAAAAAATTATAAACCAAAAGCTATTGAAATATCTGGATCATAAAGGTTTGCTAATATCTGGATCATAAAGGATACGGGTTCAAAGCCCGTCGTTCAACTGGTGATCTCATGACTTACCTTTGTGAAAAGCTCAATATCAGTCTTCACCACTCTGGTGAATCTGATGTGGTAGCACTGGATATTTCTAAAGCTTTCGACCGTGTATGGCATGCTGCTTTATTAGCAAAATGCAGAGCTATAGGATTAGGTAGAGTTTTTCTCAAATGGATTGGAGATTTCCTTTCGAATCGTACGATTCGAGTTCTGGTCGATGGTTTATCATCTGACAAATTTGAACTGAACGCTGGTGTCCCTCAAGGTTCTGTTCTTTCTCCCACCCTCTTCTTAATATTCATTAATGATCTTCTATCTTTAACTTCCAATCCAATTCACAGTTTCGCAGATGACAGCACCCTTGTAGCTTCCTATGAATTCCATAGCCGCTGTAACATTAATCATCAGGTTAATACAACAGCAAAAAATTTCACTGTCAGTGAGCTAAATAACGATTTAGCAAAAATTCACAAATGGGGTGAAAATAATCGTGTTCAATTCAACACGAAGAAAACCCAATGCTGTCTTATCTCGCGAAAAATAGCAACTTCCATTCCCAACTTGATTTTTCAGGGAGAAGTTTTGCAGCACTCAACAGATTTAAATATTTTGGGCATCGAGTTAAACCAGAAATTGAGTTGGTCGAATCACATTTTTGGTATAGCTAAAGATGCAGCTAAGTGTTTGGGTTTTTTGTATCGCTGTAAAACTTTCTTCTCTCCATTAGATCTCCTCAATATCTATAAAACATATATTAGACCAAAAATGGAGTATAATGCACATATCTGGGCTGGTGCACCCCAATCAGCGCTGGGATATCTTGATAAAGTGCAAAACAGAGCTATTCGTCTTATAAATGATCCCAGTGTTACCTCAACGCTCACTCCACTTAGCCATCGGCGCACAGTCTGGTCACTTACCCTGTTTTATAGATACCTAGTGGGGACGAACACCTGTTCTAAAGAAATAAAACAATTAATGCCTCCACTCAAAGTTTTCCAACGTGAAACAAGGAGTGCAACAGATGCTCATCCCTACTGCGTCGAATTGTTAAGATGGCGAAACACGGCTTATGGAAATTCGTTTGTTATGCGCATGTCGAGATTATGAAACCACATTCCGTCCAATGTGTTCCCTAAAGTTGGTAATTCGTATGTGTACGACTTAAATAAATTTAAGAAGAATATTAACATCTTTCTCCTAAATATCCCTCCAAATTTTCCCCATCCACCATAATCCAAAATTCCCAAATATCCTCCGACAATCCTAAAATCCTTTCATATCCCATCCCTGTAACCAAACTGTACATTTGTATCACAGGTTCCTTCCTAAAGTTTGGTTCAAAAAGGGTGTGGTTTTGGTGCGTTAAAATCGCACACTACCCAACGAAATACCGCAAAGTTTCAATGGGTGGCTTTCGAGCGTTCCATTCCCTCGTAAAAAAAAAAAAAAAAAAAAAAAAAAAAACTATAGCAACTACAATTTTTAAAAAAAAAAATTAAGATAAATAAAAACTCGTTTTGTAGACATATTATTTATTGTTCTATGGTGTAATGGTTAGGATATGGTACTAGTAGTAAAAACGTTTCGGTTCGATTTCTGGCTGGGGCAAAATGTTTTTTTTTTTTAAATTTATCTTAAAATTCTCATTTATAAATTATTTATTTTTTTTAATACATTTTTAAAAAAATTCAAAACAGTTATTCAAAACAAACAATTGATACCATCGCAACTATAATAATTTAAAAAAAAGATTGAGACGAACATAAAGTCGATGGCTTAGTGGTTAGGACGTCGACATTTTAATTGAAAAGGGTGGGTTCGAATCTCGTTGAGAGCATATTTTTTTTTTAAATTCATCTTTTTTTAATTCATTTTTTTTTTTTTTTAAATTCATATTTTTTTTTAATTCATTTTTTTTTTATTAATTTTTTTTATAATTAAATATAAAAAAAAAACAAATATTTTGAATTTTCTGTCAAACAGTTCAATTGCAATATAAGAATTTCTTATATATTTAATACACGCACGGGTATCTAAAAGTTGACAAGGGCAACTAAAATCTTCCTCGTTTTTAACTGAAATAAAGTCAACAATTGCTTTGATTGTTTGAATATATTGAAATACAAATAGAGTAGATCCGAATTTTGATGTTTTATAAAATTACAAATCAATTATATGATACGTTTTCGTTGTTTAAGACTAATAACGGTTGTTAATATGCTTTTTTGTGTAAAACAAAAGTACAAAATTATTTAAATAAAATTGTCTTTTTCTCTTATACAGAAAAAATATTTACATCTACTGCTACAAGAAAAGTGCAACGCACGATAAAATTTTCTATTGAAAGAATTGTATTGTGTAGCGAATTTCGTGTTGTGTACATTTTGATGTAAAAAGTGTTTGTTTACAAGATTTTTCTGATAATTTTTGAAAGTAAAGCATTTCTTATAAAATTAAAAATATAAATTGATTAAAAAATTAAAAATATAATATTAAAAACAACATTTGATTAATTTTATAAATTTGAATTTTAATTAATATTTTAAAAAAATAATAAGGATAGAAATGATTTTGAATACAATAGAAATTTTCCAGTTTATCCACAATTTAAATAATTAAAATAAAATAAAAATATACTAAAACTCACTCAAAATCAAATGTCATTTAATTTTGCTGCAAATTGTTCAGTACAGCAATTTAGCGCTTTATGCTACACCGCTGCCATTCAGTGTAGTACTCCTTTATTCTGAACGCTGTTCATTAAATTTTTTCAAAGACCTTTTACATCCAAAAAAAAGTGTACACAACAAATATAATATTATCGGAGTAGGTTACATGAAAAAAAAAAATAAAACTTAAAACAGACATTTTGTCAGTGATGTGGTGTTTTTCGTTGTTTATTTCAAATATTACATAAAGATGAGTCATAAATTGAAATATTTTGAATTTACATGTAATAATTTTTTTTAATATTTTCTTAAATTGGTATTTAATTTTCACATTGTGCTAGTTTTCGAAAAGATAATTACTAATTACAAATAATTCGTTTATAATTAATGACTGTTTATCAGAGCAATCTAGATAAAAGAAAGTTAATAGGACACACATCTCCACAAAAATATAAAGAACAAAATTTAAATAATAAAAGTTAAACATTTTAAAATTGATTTTTTCAAGAAATTGATTTTTTTTAACTACATATTTATCTTATGAAACAAAAAAAAATTATGGTTTTTAGTTAATTTACCTGTATTTGATGTAGTGTTTGGCGCCATTTCTCTTAAGTTAGGTGCGGATGAACTTCCTGATATAACTGCTGTACTAAATAAGCTACTAGTACTTGTCGCCATTTTTTTACTGAATCCACTTAAGCCTAACATTTTTATGTAACTCATTTGACCAGCAATGCTGTGTCTTTGTCGTCGTGTATTTGTGGTTGAAGAACTTGATGTTGAAGTTGAATTATCTGTTTTATTTTTAAATATAATTTAAGGTTAAGAATTCTTTTTTAGTGTAAATAAAAAGAACTATTTGTATATTTTAAAAATGTTACTCTATTATATTTATAATATTTTATAATTTATATAAGTTATATTCTATTGTTTAAAGAAATTTGATTGTCGTTTTAGAATTGTAAAATGTTTATAAAGACAAAAGCAATAACAATTCATTTTTTAAATATATGTATATACAAGCAAATTTACCTGGCGTTGCACGAAATATTTCAAAATTTAGATTTATATTTTATAAAAAAAATTTAGAAAATCCACAACAATCTTTAAAACACTTATATCGATTTCCATTAATTTATTTCGACACAGTTTAAAAAATGTAGTTTTATTTTCTATTTAAAACCCTTTGAGAAGCGAGGTAGAAGAGTGCGTTCTTGTTTTTTATGGGCGTTACTTTATGTAAATAGTAGTTAACTTGAATGGCCCACGGTTGAATAAAATATAGTCGATGTACTGGGGCTTTTTTTTGGAAAAAGCATTTTACAATTTTTTGGAAAAAGATAATTACTATGTTTTTAAGCATGATTTAAACGAAATAGAACTTTTTTTTTTTGATTTTTAGAATTTGTTAGGGGAAAAAAAAACCGCAATTTGACACTGAAATCTATTTTAAAAGAACAACAAATGTAAATTAGATAAAAAATAAAGAAGTACGAAAAAATTAAGAGATGGAAGATGTTATGTTATTTCAATTTAAGGATATTATTATTTAGGTTGTTTATTAGCTTTATTTATATTATTATTAATATTAGAAATTTGCATTTAAAATTTTTTATGGAATAACAATTTTCAAAAAGTTAAAGAGGAAGAGTTAAGACTATTATCCTAATTCATTAAAATGAAATTTATCCTAATTCATTAAAATGTAGTACTGTGTTCCAATATATTCGAAAAACTAATTAATAAAAGAATATGTGACTTTATTAAATGTTCATGCGGATTTGACATCAACCAATTTGGCTTTCAAAAATCGTGGCAATCAATGATTCAATAAGAGCTATTATTGAAAATCTTGATAAGGGAACTTTGTCTGCTCAGTCTTTGTTGATCTGAGCAAGGCGTTTGACACAGTGGACCATCAAATATTGTTGAGCAGAATACACGAAATTGGAATAAAAGGTCTGCCCCATGAACTACTAAAAGATTATTCGGAAAACAGATATAGGAGTGCCACAAGGGTCAGTACTGTTTCCCACGTTATATTTTTTGTATGTACATAATATATAATTTGCAAATATTAAAGCTGACTATAAAATATTTGCTGATGATACGTTGCTAATCTATACAGCAAAAAATACTGAGATATTAGAAAGATTGGACAATGAGGATTTGGAAAGATATATGAAATGGTTAAATTGAAATAAACTAACAATTAACATTGAAAAACAAAGTTTATGATTTTAAAATGACTTAATTACACTGATATCAACCCCACAATTTGTATTGATAGCAAACAAACTATAAGAGAACAGAATTATAAATATCTCGGTATAATAATAGATCATAAATTATTCTGGAATGGTCATCTTAATTACGTTTTAAAAAAGGTAAAGCCATTACTAGGTTCTGTTAGAAGAAGCGGCATTATATTAGATGATCAATCATCAAAGTTATTATTCCATGCGCAAATTAGGTCACATATAAGATTATGTGACATGATCGTGACAGAAGTCAATGTGGTGACATGGTCGTGTTTTTCAAATATCTTAAAAAAGAAAGTAAGCACTTTAATAAATAAAGCAATCAATATACTCTACAGGTTAAATTGGATTACTCCGACTGATGGATTCCTTAAGTTAGATGAATTAATAATTTAAGAAAAAATTAAAACTATTCATAAAATAGAAAATTGTGTCACTAAAAGTAAAACGTTTTTACAAAAGAGAAGGAATATTCACAACTACAACACAAGAAATATGGATAAGTTATGTTATGAAAATACTAGAACTGAATTAACTAAAAACAGTAATTTTTGTTCTTCAATAAGAATTTACAACTGTCTTCCTAAAAAATTAAAGAAATGTAGTAATATAAGTAGTTTCATGTTGAAATTGAAATCTTTATTTTTTTTTTTTTTTTTTTTTACGAGGGAATGGAACGCTCGAAAGCCACCCATTGAAATTTTGCGGTATTTCGTTGGGTAGTGTGCGATTTTAACGCACCAAAACCACACCCTTTTTGAACCAAACTTTAGGAAGGAACCTGTGATACAAATGTACAGTTTGGTTACAGGGATGGGATATGAAAGGATTTTGGGATTGTCGGAGGATATTTGGGAATTTTGGATTATGGTGGATGGGGAAAATTTGGAGGGATATTTAGGAGAAAGATGTTAATATTCTTCTTAAATTTATTTAAGTCGTACACATACGAATTACCAACTTTAGGAAACACATTGGACGGAATGTGATTCCATAATCTCGACATGCGCATAACAAACGAATTTCCATAGGCCGTGTTTCGCCATCTTAACAATTCGACGCAGTAGGGATGAGCATCTGTTGCACTCCTTGTTTCACGTTGGAAAACTTTGAGTGGAGGCATTAATTGTTTTATTTCCTTAGAACAGGTGTTCGTCCCCACTAGGTATCTATAAAACAGGGTAAGTGACCAGACTGTACGCCGATGGCTAAGTGGAGTGAGCGTTGAGGTAACACTGGGATCATTTATAAGACGAATAGCTCTGTTTTGCACTTTATCAAGATATCCCAGCGCTGATTGGGGTGCACCAGCCCAGATATGTGCATTATACTCCATTTTTGGTCTAATATATGTTTTATAGATATTAAGGAGATCTAATGGAGAGAAGTAAGTTTTACAGCGATACAAAAAACCCAAACACTTAGCTGCATCTTTAGCTATACCAAAAATGTGATTTGACCAAGTCAATTTCTGGTTTAACTCGATGCCCAAAATATTTAAATCTGTTGAGTGCTGCAAAGCTTCTCCCTGAAAAATCAAGTTGGGAATGGAAGTTGCTATTTTTCGCGAGATTAAAAAATTATCAGGTTTTATTAAAAAGATTGTTAGAGTTATAAGTAAAATTATAAATTAGGCTATAATAATAATAGTAATATACATAATTTTTTATTTATTCTCCATATAAATGTAAATATATTTATTATAATTGCTAAGATTTTTATTTTAAGTTATTGTCTAAGTCTAGTATATTGTAAAATAATAATTGTAATTTTATAACATGTAATTATTATTAATGTATTTGTCTAGAATGAGGTGTAACAAACGCATTCAATTAAATGTGTTTTGTTGGATGTGTTCAATTATAAAAAAATAAAATATTAATGTTTTGTTGGATGTGTTTTATTTTAGAAAATAAAATATCTAAAATTATCATAAGCAAGCCAAAAAATATTTTAAAAACAAAACAAAATAAAAATTTTTAGTCAATATAAATTCCTATAATTTCATACAAATCATTTTTAATTAAGAAGAGAATACAAAAATTAAAATTAAGTAAATGTTCATTTTATATCTGTTACAAAAATAAATTTCATTGTAAAATTTGTTCTTGAACTTATCGAAATTTGCCTAGTGAACATTTTTTTTTTTTTTTTTATTCAATTTTTATTTTTCAGAAAATTTTACAATAATATATAAAATTATGTATAAGAAATTAAGTAATTCTAAAACTACAGCTTATAAATAACATTTAATAACTTATGATTTTTTACAATTTTTCTAAATTCTAGATTTTTTTTTTTTTTTAAATTTTCAAATTTTAAAGGTTAATTTCTAAGATATTTTAACAAATTTTCTAAATTTACATTTAAATATGTTTATATTTTGACTGTTTTTAATTTCTACCGGTAGCGAGTTGAAAAGTTTTTTTGCGCTGCATTTTAGACTTTTTTGCTTCAACGCTGTTTTGGCTTTAGGAATTTCGATATTTTTGTTGTTTCTGGTTAGATAATTATAAATATTCTCCCTATTTTGAAGTTTTAGTTTTGACTTAAAATTATTGTTCAGGATATTATACATGTATTTACATTTTTCAAAATAAGTTATTTGGTTAATATCCAGTGTATCAATTATTTTATATAACTTATTAGTTCTGGTTCTTATATTCAAATTAGATAAAGTTTTGAGGGCTCTATTCATTACTGCACTCATTTGATTTTTATGAAAATATGAACAATGACTCCAACTGCATATATTATACCTAATTCTTGATAATATAGGGCCATTATATATAAGTTGTTCTTGTGTTATAACTTTTTCTATTATATTATCCTTTATCTTAAGCGTAATATTATCATTTTTTCGTTTTTTTCGCATTTATGCATAATTAATTTTGGTCCAACCAACTGCAATATATCTTTAAGTCTTCATTTAGTATATTTTGAAGCTCTTCTAATGTTTTCGCTTTTGCTATAACGTTAGTGTCATCCGCATAAATGTTGTATTTTGACTTAATACTGTTTTTAGGTAAGTCCATTATATACAGCAGGTATAATAACGGCCACAGTAATGCGCCTTGTGGTACGCTTGTTTTGATTATTAGTTCATCACTTAGTACTTTATTAACTTTAACACATTGGGTTCTATTTGTCAAATAACTTTTTAATAAGAGTTAAAAAAACTGTTACCTCTAATTCCAAAGTTGTCTAGCAATCTGATAATGATTAGTCTGGAATGACTTATCATATCAAATGATTTTGTTAAGTCAATAAAAACTGCGCCAAATTAGTAGCCGTCATCCAACGCATCGTAAATATGTTCCAAGGTTGCTGCGATAGCTGATTCTGTACCACTTTTTTCTAAGAAACCATATTGATTAGCATCAAAGCCTATTGTTTTAGTAATGAAACTTCTTATTCTTGAATTAATAACTTTTTCATATATTTTCGAGATTGAGTTTAGAATCAAAATTGGTCTATAGTACCCACAATTTTCTTTTGACCCACTTATGTGAATAGGTACTAAATATGATTTCTTTAACGAATCAGGAAATATACCATAAGTGAAACTTTCATTTATCAGTATCACTAAAGATGGGGTTATAATATTGACCAACTCTTGTAGATCTCTCACTGTAATTTTATCCAATCCTGGAATTGCATTTTTATTTAAATTCATAGTAATTTGATGGATTTCTGGTTCTATAACTGGAATAAGAAACAACGAGTTACTATTATATAGATTTTGTGAGCAGTTAGTAAAATCGTTGGTATTTAGAATGTTTTTTTTAAAACGTTCTCCTGTTTCAGTAAAAAAATTATTGAGAGTATCTGCAGTTTCATCATCACTTTTAATTTTTTCACCATTGCTTTTAATAACATGACTAACATTTTTCAGCTTATCTTCATTGGTATTTTTTATAGAATTATTCAATATTTTCCATAATTTCCTAGAATCGCTCCCGGATTTTTCAATATTTCTATTAATATAATTTTTTTTTCTTCTTTTATTAATTGTTCTGAAGGTTTCGATTTCTGGTATATTACTATTTTCTATTTCGTATTTTACTATGGAACGCATTTGATTATAATCGATTTTGTTTATGTTGTATTTTTTCATTGGTAACTTCTCAATATTAATTGCTTTAATAGTTACTATTGCCAATTGATGGTCCGATAGGCAGTTATTTTCTATTAAATAATTAACAATACAAAATTCAAATAAATAATGAATAGCAAATGTTTGTTATTATGGGATCAATTAAGGTGCTAGAGTTAGTTGTATTTCTTGTACTTTCCGTTTTATTAACTATGCTATATCCAGAAGTTGCTATAATATCCTTATACTTAATAATTATATTGGAGTTCTCAAAAAGATTTAGATTGGTATCTGCAAAAAATATATGATACGCCTTATCTACCAGTTTAAGTTCAAGAAACTCCATAAATAGCTTGCTGTTTTCCACTGGAGCTTTATAAAATGTACCTATTTTTAATTTTGGTTTTGAGTTCAGGATTTCAATTACAGTAAAGTTATATTTTTCATCTTTACATACTTCATTGAAACAAATATTTTTTTTAATAAAGACGGCAGTCCCACCTCCTCTTTTTTTATTTCTACAGTTATAAACTGCTTGATAATTGGGGATGTTGTAGGTGTCTTTTTCATAATCATAAATCCAAACTATGTCTATTTCTTTATATTCATTAATTAATGTTTCAAGTTCCAGTATTTTATGTCTACTGCTACATATATTTAAATACAATATTTTTAGATCTCCAATTTGCATTATATTTTCTTGTTCGGCCATTAATTATCTGCCGATCAGGTAATTTTGCCAAGATTCTTTTGTCTTTAGAAGATTTTCCCTATATTTGTTATAAACATGTCGTCTGTATGTAGCTAGATCATTCAAAACATCTTTATTGCAGATTCCTATGTTTTCGTGGAACCTGTCATATATTCTCCGAAGTTCCTGATAGTCAGATGGTAGTCCTTCTTGATTAATTAAAACCTCTATATTGGTTTGTGTTATACCATCAAAGCAAATATCATTTTGATCGTGGGAAAATGCCAAATATAATCGCACATTGTTATATATTCTGTAATCCCTTAAACTGGAAAGAACATATACACTATCTCCATTTTCAATTGCTCTTTTTGTAAGCCTTACTATGGGGAGTGACATGGGATCAACAAAACTTTTGTTATCATCTTGGAATTTGGAGTAACTTATTTTTCTTTCAGTTGAGTTCTGTGGATTTATTGTTTCGCCTTTATTCCAGTTTGGGTATTTGGAGTCTTTTATTTCTACATTATTATTACTATTATCATTGGTTTGACTAATTGTATCATTTTTTATCTTACTAATACTATCATTTTCTCTTTTTTCTGTATTATTATTATCATAGCTTGGGTTAATTTTATCGTTTTTAATTTTACTTTTTACATTATCATTGGTTTGGTGAATTCTATCGTTTTTAATCTTACTTATACTATCATTTTCTCCTTTTTCTGTATTATTATCATTTTTAATGCTACTTTTTGAATTATTATTAATAGTTTTATTTATTTTTATATTACTTTTAAGGATAGTGTTTTTATTTGACCATAATTTTGGAAAATATGAAAGAATGTAGCTACGCTTTTTTTACCTTTATTATAATAAATATTGTTAGTCTTTTCACTGTTCACTGTGTTTGTATCTTTTCACTCGATATATCTTTAATACTTTAAGTTCACTCATTTGTAGAAAAGAATTTTGTTTTTTAAATTTTTCCACAAAATCATTTTCACTAAATTTATTATTTATGTGCACAATTTCTATATTAGGTTTAATGACCACAGGTATTTTGATATCATAATTCTCTTTAATTTTTTCTTCTAAATCCTTTTTGATATTTTCACGATCTTCGATGGTTTCCGTTTCTATTAAAATCATCCCATTTTTTTCCCGTTTTCAATATTCTTTATTTTCCAATTTTTTGGATCCACCTTTGTATTTATTTTCACTTTTTGTTTTTTCAGTTTTCTGCTTATTCTTCGGTTTTATTATTAAAGATAACTCTTTTTTCATTTTTAAATTTGCACTTGCTTTAGTATTTTTAATTACATCAGCAAATGACACTGTTTGACCCATATTCATATTTATATTATTTGTGACATTAATTTTTTTGCAGACCTCATCAAATTTTTTAATTGCATTAACAAATGATTCATTCACTTTTTCTGTTTCAATTTTAAGGACTTCAGTAAATTTTTGCATTTTGTCTATTTCTTTTTGTTGGCTGGCTTTAGTTTCTTCCAATCTCTTCATGTAATTAGTTTCAATAGCCTTAAGTAATTCAACGACTTCATTTTCATCTTTTTTTATTGCACGTTCAAATTCTTCTTTATATTCTTTAAGGTACTCATTATTTTTGGAATCTGCCCTGTCTATGTTATGTAAGACAAAATAAACATTTTGTATACATTGAATACAGCCGTCACAAATTAACTTAATATTCTTGTTGGTGTATAGTTTTTACTTAAGGTACTCATTATTTTTGGAAACTGCGCTGTCCATGTTTTGTAAGACCAAATAAACATTATGGATTAATATTCTTGTTGGTGTATAGTTCACCGTAGATTGATCCATTCCTGAACATTTTAATACCTCATGATAGAATTTTTTGGCAACACCTGCACATTCTATACCCGTTTCTCCGTTAATTTTTAATTTACACTTTTGGCACGAAGCCATTTCGCGAAATTAAAATATATTTAATTTTTTTTTTATGCTTATCTAATATAATTTTATGCTATAAATTAATATAATTATAATCGATAAAAAAAAAAGTAAACACATCCGCACCGTACTGCAGTAAAAGAATTACTGTTTTTCTTTATTATAGTAACCCAAATGAAAAAAAATGTAAATAAATAACAAAGGAAAATAATTCGCTTTGTTTGAATGCTTATGTTAATATAGTTTTGTAACTTGAATACTTTTAATAAAAAATAAAAAATTTTTTTTTATAATAATAACAATAACGTATGTTAAACACATATTTAGAAAGTAGGTTCTTATTACTTAATAAGACCTACAAAGAAGTTACTTAATAAGAATTACTTAAAGAAATTGTAATTTATTATTTTTGATAATTTTGTAAAGTGTTCTGTCCAATAAGTGAAAATTATTTAAAACAAGGAATAGCATAGTAGAGTAGACTGTGTCAACTCTGGGATACGCGTACGACCGTAATATAAACATTCTATCATCCGGTTAATTACTTTTGGCGAAATTTCAAAAGCTCATATCAAAGAAGGAGTTGTATGGCAGTTGCTCGAACCCTCTGCAGTAGACTAAATAAATTTTGCAGTAACCTTGGCCAATACACTGAACTATGTTTAGCAAAATTTTAGATATCCGGCTTCCTTAAGTGTAGTGTAATGCTCATATAAAAGAACGAGTTGTATGACAGCTACTCGAACCCTCTGTAGTAGGCCAATCAAATTTTGCAGTAATTTCGGCCAATATACTAAACTATTTTTGGCAAAATTTCAAATACCTAGTTTCATTAGGTGTAGTGTAATGCTCATATAAAAGAATGAGTTGTATGGCAGCTACTCGAACCCTCTGTAGTAGACCAACCAAATTTCGCAGTTACTTTGGCCATAAAACTTAACTACTTTTCGAAAAATTTCAGACACCCAGCTTAAATAAGTACAGAGTAATGCTCATATAAGAAAAGAAATTGTAAGGTAGGTACGCGAGCTCGTGGACCAAAATGGCTGAATTTAAATAGCGATGACGGCTATTGCATAAAAACGAATTTGTGTAATAAAGAATATAGTTTATAAGAACGATAAGAAAATAAAAATATTGTAATTTTTACTATAAAAATTGTAACAAAAATTGTAAAAGATCAGATAAAATTTGGAATAAAACCTAAGACGTTCTCCTAGTAGAAATATAAATTTTTTTTAATTATTTTTCATAAAAGTATAAAGACAATTACCTGGCGCCCGAGCCGGGACCGCACTTCGTAAAAATAATAATTCGTTGGATGATCAAATTCTGCAAAGTTAATTTCCTGTATTGTGAAAAAAGCCTACTTTCTTCGCAAACTGGAATGAGGCTGGCTCAGGCACAATATACGAAAAAATTGAAACTGAAAGTTCGTGAGTAAAGCCGTACCGCGATGGTAAATATTTAAACAAACAATAAGTGGAAAAAAATAAATGACACAGTAAAAGATATTCTTAATAATACAAAAAAAACAGTTATAAAAATTAGGAAGAATATTTTAAATAAAAATTAAAAAAATATTTTTTTTTTAAAATAATAATTAAAAATAAAATTTATAAAAGAGGTTCAAATTTAATGAGATATCCATAGGTCAAAAAAAAATTGAGTGACTCATAGGATTTAAGTGACTTGTTGAATGAACTTTATATTTTTCATATTCGAAAAACAGTTATAAAAATTAAGAATATTTTAAATAAAAAATAAAAAATATTTTTTAGAAAAAATTATAAATAAAAATAAAGTTGAAAAAAAACAAGTAAAGAAACAGTCAGTCGGTGCAACCGACTTAGAAATACCCTACACCTATTTGGTTCAAATTTAATGAGATATATTCGTTCGGCCTCAAATCGATTAAAAGCTTCTAGAATCTGAACTCATTGTCCAGAACCAATTTCCATGGTACTTTCATTACAAGTTACCTAGAGTTTAAATTTCATCAAAATAGCGGCATTATTTTTTGAGCTGTGGTGTTTTTAAGATATATGTTTGTTAGCCCTTGAACTTTTCAATGGTTTCAGAACCCGAAACCATGGTACGATTTCGCCCATATGCAGTCTTCGTCATACTTTCAATACTAGTTAACCCTTGTACTCAATTGGAACGTTCTATCTTAATTTTAAGTTACTATTTTTATTAATTTCGATGATAAGCTTTTAAACCTTGGAGGGTCTTGGGGAAAGAAACACCCTGATAGCGAATTTGGAGGTTCTAACTTCTTTGGATTCCGAATCATACTCGGTTGGCCTTAATTCGATGAAAAAGTTCCAGGATCCGAACTCATGTTCGGATTTCACCTATATGCAGTCCGCGCCGTTCTTTCAATACTAGTGAACCCTTGTACATAATTGGAACGTTCTATCTTAATTTTAAGCTCCTTTTTTTTATTAATTTCAATTTGTTTGGCCTAAATTTGATCAAAAACTTCTAGAAACCGAGCCCATGGTCCTAACTCGCTCGTACGCAGTCCCCTCCATATTCTCATTACTGGTAGCCTAAAATTCATGATTGTAACGCCATTAGTTATTGAGTTATCCTAATTTTTTTATATGTTCGTTAGCCTTTGGATCGACTAAAAAGTCCAGAATCCGAACCCATTGGCCGATTTCGCCCATTTGCAATCCCCGTCGTACTTTCAGTCCTAGTAACCTACAGTGAAAATTTCATCAAGATAGCTCCATTAGGTTTTGAGTTATCGTGCGAACGGACGGACGGACGGCCATGTCTATATCGACTCAGGAGGTCACGCTAATTACAAATACGAGTATATATACTTTTTCATATCCAGCCTGTTTCCTTTAGGTGGTTACAAACACCATACCAAAGTTAATATACCCTTTTCCTATTTCATAGGTGTAGGGTATAAAAACTATAATTGAAAATAAAATTAAGTGACTTATTGAATTGACTTATTGAATTGAATTTAAATTGAAAAACATTTATAAAACAATATAAAATTAACATTTGTGAAAAAAAAAACAAAAAAAAAAATAGGAACACCAAGGGATTGTTGCTGACGAAGATGAGGTGCCATTACGAAGGCAGTAATTTGTAAGTCATATTTTGATTCAAGTTTTTTTTTTACAAAATAATATAACAAATAATGAAAAAAATAGTATCCGAAAACTTCAGCGCCCACTATAAACAGTTAATTGAGGGCATTAAAAATAGAGAAAGGAAAATATTTAAAATAAAAATTTGAATTAAAAAATAATTAAAATCAAGAACATTGAATATAAAAAGTTCTAAAGAAGAGAAATAAAAATATCGATAAAATTTTAGAGAAAAAATATTGAAAATTTTGTAAAATATAAAGTAGTGCTTTTACTTTCGTTCCTAAAAAAATTGCTAAATCAGTTAGAATTCCGTAATTTAGCCACATGTGTATGGCGATAAAGAAAAATTGGTTAATTCAAATCTTAGAACATTCAGTAGGTTAATAACAATTCCGTAAATTATTTTCTGCACTTCGCCGAAGTAAAATAATAAAAATATAAACGAAAAACGAAAGTAATAATAAAGAATTATAAATTTAAAAGAAAAAATATCTTTACACCGGTCAAATATCAAAAAAAACAACTTAGACGTAGATTGGATCCATAGTTTAACAGTAGTATTATTTTGTAGAATAAATTAAGTAATATTACTTAACTAAAAATTAACTTAATTTAAAATTTTATTATTATTACTTAAATATATTATTGCTAAATGGAAAATTTTTCAAATCATTTTTACATTATAAAAAACATATAAATTTAATAATTATTAAAAATTAAATTATTTTACGAATTATAAATTAAATTTTACTCATTATAAATTTTATGACAATTTAAACCATAATTTAATTTAATTATTACTTAAAGTTTTAAGGCAGGTTTTCATGAGAAAATTTTGCCCAGTATTCTTGACTTTAGAAAGAGAGGTATATATTATACTCTCAATAGGAGAGAAAGAGTAAAATGATTAAATTTATATTAAAATTTTTTTATATCTTTTGACAAAAAAAAATTACATAACCTAATTTTTTAATTTTTAAATTTATATTTCGCGAATTTTTCAATTCAAAGTTAAAATTTTATTAATTTAAAATAAATGATAAAATTTTAATCAATTTCAAATAATTTTAAATAAAAATTCGTTCATCAAACCATAATATAAAATGTTTTTTTTCTTTGTTTACATTCTCTTGTTTGTTTACAAAATTCAAATGTCATGTATCCATAAAAATATGTAATAGTATGCAAAAAATTTTTGTGTAGAATACACTTTTTTTTTGTATGTAGTAGCAACTTTATAGGAAAAAGACCTAAGAGAACATCTTTCTGCCAAGGATTATGGCGCTCTCTCAAAACTTGTCTAAGGATTATGGATGACTCTCCAATGAATATGGATGTTTCTCCCAGTAATTTATCGTTTTTTCTTTGTCGCACAAATAGTATTTTTGTATCTTCTGCCTATGCTCTAACTTTTGCCCAGTAAATTGCCGTAATGAAAATTAGCCTTAATTTCTTAAATATTTTTAAAAACAGTTACTATTGCTATATATCTAATATATAAAGAAGAAAATTTGTTTGTTTGTTTGTTTATTTGTTTGTTTGTCCAGGATTCATTTGAAAAACACTGGTCCGATTGTCACAAAATTTTAAAGGAATAATTCTTAGAGCCCGGGGGTGAAATAGACTATGTCACATTTTTATAAATCAACAGGTTGCTGCTCCAGAGCCGTTTTAAGCTTTTGCGTTTTTTGATGTCGAGTCAAAACGGTTTCACAGATTGACTTGAAATTTTACACAAATCCTCTTAGCAACCGGAATTAGTTGTATTCATTTGATTAGAATAAATTAACCCATTTCGGCCTGGCGGGCTTCTTAAAAATTTTGTGTTTCCGATTTGTGCCCAATTTTACAGGGTGATTTCACAGTAGAAAAGAAAGGCTGACACAAATTTTTTGTTGAGTTCGGTTAACCCGTTTGGAGACGAGAGTATATGAATCTTTTTCAATGTTTTTGATGTCGAGTCAAAACGGTTTGACCGATTAACTTGAAAGTGTGCATAAATGTTCCTCTAAGCAATCGGAACTAGTTGCATAAATCTTGTTGAAATTAATTAACCCATTTCAGCCTGGCGGGCTCCCAAAAAAAATTGTGTTTCCGATTTGTGTCCAATAATACAGGTTGATTTTGCAGTCCAAAAAAGAGGCTGCAAAAGATTTAGTTAAGTTCGATTTACCGGTTTTCCCGACGACGCCATGAAGGTTCTATAAATTTTATTTGCTGAAACGATTAAAAGAATTTTATTGAAAATTTTATACCAGCATTTTAATTACAAAAACCCACAGGGTTAATTTGGTTTTAACCTGTTTATGCGTTTTACACGAAGATTCAATGAAATTTTCAAATTTTTTGTATTAACGCTTTATTCCAAAAGCTCACTTAATTAATAAGACAATTTTTTTTGCTCTCCTTAAATAGTCTAAAATAGTGCAAAAGCTAAATGGCATAACATTAATAATAATAAAAATAAAGCTAATAAAGAATCCGAATAATAATATCTTAAAATTTAAATAACAAAACATTTTCCTTCTTTACATTTTTTCGTAAGTCTTTGTTTTTCATCTACTTTGCAGTTGTTGTTTTTTAAAAATAGATTTCAGTGTGAAAATACATTTTTCTTCAAATGAAATCTAAACATTAAAAACTTCAATTTCGTATATATTATGCTTAAATACATAGTATTTTAAAACAGTTTTTCCAAGAAAGAAGCCTACATTTCTCTTATAAAATCATATAAAAACGAGGAAGAGTGTAGTAGAACTTTCAGATAAGTATAAAACAAAATATAAGTTGAAAAGCAGATTTTTAAACCTGTTCTAAACCATCGACTTAAATTTTATTCAAACGTTGGCAATTCAAGAATACTACTATTGACATAGTATAATGACATCATGACAAATTTAGTATATTTTTTTGACCTATAGTCATTACAATTCAGTTAATATTATTCGCCGGAAACCCACCATCCTCAACCCTATCGTCAAGGAGCACCAAATTGTCAAGAAGCACCACATATAGAAAAATTAGAGATAATCGTTCAAACTGTTTTTTTAAGTTTTTGTTTCGCAATCGGTTAAAAGAACTCGAACATTTTTTTAAACATTCCCCTAATTCAAAGAAGTACTAAAAACATTTACTAATTATTTTATTAATTCAAAAATATTAAAAATTCTTACTAACTTATATATTTAAAATATTAAACAACAAATTAAATTGAGCCGAGGAAGAATGTAGTAGAGTAGACTGTTAGACTAAAACTCCTTCTTTAATATGAGTATTCCACTACACTTAATAGAGCTGCATATTTGAAATTTTGCCAAAAGTAATTAACCGGATGGTATAATGTATATGTTACGGTCATACGGGTATCCCAGAGTTGACACTGTCTACTCTACTACACACTTCCTCGTTTTTGTATTAAAATTAATTATATGAAACTGTTTAAAATTTATCATTGTATTTTAGAAATACATTTATTGCATATTATGATTATTAAATTTTGGATAACAAGCTAATTAGAGCATTAATGGCTTTAACTAACATTATAAACCATAAAATTATATAAACTTTTATATTTATATTATTGCAAATTAATATTTCGTTCGAATAACTTTAAATTTAATTCTATAGAATATTAAAAAATAAGTAAATTAAGAGAATTAATTTAAAAACGATTAGGAGTGTAGTAGAGTAGACTGTGTCAAATCTGGGATATCGGTATGACCGTTATATAAACATTATATCATTATTATTATAAACATTAATTACTTTTGGCAAAATTTCAAACATACCAGCTTTATTAGGTGAAATATAATGCTCATATAAAAGAAGGAGTTGTATGGCAGCTACTCGAACCCTCTGCAGTAGACCAACCAAATTTTGCAGTAACTTTGGCCAATACACTAAACTATTTTTGGCAAAATTTCAGATACCCAGCTTTAATAGGTATAGAGTAATGCTTTGAACAATCATGAATTTTGCGATGTAGGTTACCAGTAATGAGAATATGGAGGGGACTGCGTACGAGCGACTTAGGACCATGGGTTCGGTTTCTAGAAGTTTTTGATCAAAATTAATTAATTTTGCGATGTAGGTTACCAGTAATGAGAATATAAAGGGGACTGCGTACGAGCGAGTGAGGACCATGGGTTCGGTTTCTAGAAGTTTTTGATCAAAATTAATTAATGTTTATAATAATAAATAATGATATAATGTTTATATAACGGTCATACGAGTATCCCAGAGTTGACACAGTCTACTCTACTACACTCTTAATCGTTTTTAAATTAATTCTCTTAATTTACTTATTTTTTAATATTCTACAGAATTAAACTTAAAGTTATTCGAACGAAATATTAATTTGCAATAATATAAATATAAAAGTTTATATAATTTTATGGTTTTTAATGTTAGTTAAAGCCATTAATGCTTTAATTAGCTTGTTATCCAAAATTTAATAATCATAATATGCAATAAATGTATTTCTAAAATACAATGATAAATTTTAAACAGTTTCATATAATTAATTTTAATACAAAAACGAGGAAGTGCGTAGTAGAGTAGACAGTGTCAACTCTGGGATACCCGTATGACCGTAACATATACATTATACCATCCGGTTAATTACTTTTGGCAAAATTTCAAATATGCAGCTCTATTAAATGTAGTGGAATACTCATATTAAAGAAGGAGTTTTATGGCAGCCACTCGAGTCCTCTGCAGATGACCAACCAAATTCAATTTTTTGAAATACTACTTTGCTTATAAATGAAGCCTCAAAAAAATATTAGTTCTGTTAACCCATTGTAACCCAACAGCTTTTCATAGGTTTTTTCGTTGCTTTGCTATATATTAAAAATGATTTAATTGATTAACTTCAAATTTTGTATATGTGTTCCTTTTTGAAAATAAAGTTCACTCTACTAACAGATTGGTATTTGTTAACCCCTGCCTACCAGACGTTTGTTCAAAAAAAAATTTGTTAAATTAAGGGAATGTTTAAAAAAATGTTTTGTCAAGTTCCTTTAACCAATTGCGAAACAAAAACTTTAAAAAACAGTTTGCAAAACAGTTTGAACGATCATCTCTAAATTTTCTATATGTGGTGCTTCTTGACCATTTGGTGCTCCTTGATGATAGGGTTGAGGATGGTGGGTTTTCTTTTATTATTAAAATTATCTCATTTAGCTTTTAACTATTTGAGACTATTTAAGGAGAGCAAAAAAATTTGTCTTATTAATTAAGTGAGCTTTTGGAATAAAGGTTAACTTGCGTTCATACCAAAAATTTGAAAATTTCATTGAATCTTTGTTCAAAACGCGCAAACAGATCAAAACCAAATTAACCCTGTGGGTTTTAATTAAAATGCTGGTACAAAATTTTCAATAAAATTCTTTTAATCGTTTAAGCAAATAAAATTTATAGAAAACTTCATGGTGTCGTCGTGGAAAACGGGTTAATCGAACTTAACTAAAACTTTTTGCAGCCTTTCTTTTAGACTGCAAAATCAACCTGTAAAATTAGACAAAAATCAGAAACACAAAATGGGTTTATTTATTCCAACCACATTTATACAACTAATTCCGGTTGCTAAGAGGCACATTTGTGCAAAATTTCAAACCAATCGAGCAAACCGTTTTGACTCGACATCCAAAATACGAAAAAGCTTAAAACGGCTCTGGAGCCGCAATCTGTTGATTTATAAAAATATGACTTAGCCTATGTCACCCCTCGGGCTCCCAGAATTATTCCTTTAAAATTTTGTGACATTCGGACCAGTGGTTTTCACGTGAATCCTGGACAAACAAATAAACAAACAAACAAACAAATTTTCTCCTTTATATATTAGATTTATATATTAGATAATACATAATATGTTTAATAGTAAAAAAAACTCTTAGTCTTTTACAAATATAAAAGTGTTAAATAGAAACAGAAATAGAAAATAGTATATATATTAAATTTGATTTTTTTATTTTTATTAATTTCGAATATATTATGCTTTAAGGTCTTGGGAGTAGTGGAGGTATATAAATTTCATCAAAATAGCGTAATTAGTTTCTGAGTTTTGATGTTTTTGACGTTTGTTAGCTTTTGAACTTTTCAAAGGTTCCAGAACCCGAAACCATGATACGATTTCGCCCATATGCAGTCCCAGTCATACTTTGAAATCTAATTAACCCTTGTACACAATTGGAACATTCTATATTAATTTTCAGTTACTATTTTTATTAATTTCGATGACAAGCCTTTTAACCTTTAGAGGTCTAAGAGAGTTACCTGAACCACCACTCCAATTAATCATGCAGTCCGCGCCGTTCTTTCAATGCTATTGATCCCTTGTAAACAATAATTGCAATGATATGCTAAAGGTCTTCAGAACTGTGTGGATGGTTACCGACCAACTACTCCAATTGCTCCTATATTTCCAGGACTGTAAGGACATAGCAAGAGGCACACTGATACCAAATTTGAATGTTTTATACCCGAACCCATGGTCCGAACTCGTTCGTACGCAGTCCTCACCATAGTCTCATTACTGGTAACTTACATCATAAAATTCATGATTGTAACGCCATTAGTTGTTGTGTTATCTGTTTTTTATCTTACACCTATAGAATAGGTAAAGGGGTATATTAACTTAATGGTGTTTGTAACCACCTAAAGGAACCGAGCAAGATACCTAAAAGTATATATATTTGTGATCAGCGTGACCTCCTAAGTCGATAAAGCCATGTCCGTCCGTCCGTCCGTTCGTCCGTTCGTCCGTCCGTCCGTTCGTCCGTTCGTCCGTTCGTCTGTCCATTCGTCCGTGCGTCCGTCCGTAAGCACGATAACTCAAAAAATAATGGAGCTATCTTGATGAAATTTTAACTGTAGGTTACTAGGACTGAAAGTACGGCAGGGATTGCAAATGGGCGAAATCGGCCAATGGATTCGGATTCTGGACCTTTTAATCGGTCTAAGGGCTAACGAACATATATAAAAAATAACGATAACTCAACAACTAATGACGCTATTTTCATAAAATTTATAGGATGCTGGTAATGAAACTACGGCGGTGATTGCGTACGGGGGGTAATGTACAATGGGTTCGGAACTTAGAACTTTTTGATCGAATTTAGGCCAAACGAGCATAATTTCGAAAACAATTAAGATAGAACCTCCAAATTTGGTATCACGATGTCTCTTTCTATTTCCTTAGGGTCCTTGAAATTTGGGACCAATTGGAGTAGTGGGTTAAGGACCAGGCACACAGTTCCGAAGACCTTAAAGAATATTTTCGAAATTATTAAAGATAGTAACTTCAAACAAATTTCGAAGTTTCAAATTTGATACATGGGTGCTCTTTAATATTTCCTGCGCGTTTCCCTAATTTTGGATCAATCAAAGTGGTGGTTCAGTAGCCCTCTTAGACACCCCAAGGTTTAAGAACTTATCGTCGAAATTAATAAAAAAAGAAACTTAAAATTAAGATAGAACGTTCCAATTGTGTACAAAAGTTAACTAATATTAAAAGTATGACGGGGACCCATATGGGCGAAATTGTACCATGGTTTCGGGTTCTGGAACCTTTGATAGTTCAAAGGCTAACGAACATATAATTTAAAAGCAGTATAACCCAAAAAATAATGCCGCTATTTTGATGAAATTTAAACCCCAGGTTACGAATAATGAAAGTACCATGGGAATTGGTTCTGGTCGAGTTATATAATTTCGAAGCCAAAGAATATATTTTCTATTTCCTATGTGTCCCCGAAATTTATGAAAATAAAAACTTTAAATTTGATACACGAGGGTTCTTTCCTATTTCCGTTTTTATTTAACATTTTTATATTTTTAAAAGGTTAGAATTTTACCATAAAACATATTTTGTTTAATATTTTATAAATTAAAAACAAAATATTTTTTTAATAAACTATTAAATTCCTTTTTTTAATTTTTATTATATCATATATTTTATTGAATTATTACCATAGGTGATATATAATTAAGACATTGTGTACAATACTTAAGCTAAATTTAAAGGTACTTGCTGCATTTGTGTAAAATTTATGGTTATATTTAAATGAATTATATGAAAAGTTCTAAATTTGTAATTATATTTTAGAAATACATTTATTTCATATTTTGCGTTTATAAGCTTTTCGATAGGTACATAATCTAGCAATTTATAATAATTGCAATTTTGAAAAATTTTAATTATTAAATATATTAAATTTTTATCACAAAATTAATAATTCAAATTTTTACTTTTGTAATTGAATTGAAATAAATATATTTTCATTTAATTCACGTTTTTTTGTTTTTTAATCGATTAATTAGTAATAATTTGTAATATTTTTGAGTAGATAAAGTAATTAGAAAATATTTTTAGTATTATAAAGTTTATTTGGTTAGCTATTTCTTTCAATCAAACTAATAACAGCTTTTATGGTTTGAAAATGACTTATGGACTTCCCATTAAATTTGAACCAAATAGGTGTAGGGTATTTCTAAGTCAGTTGCACCGACTGATTGTTATACCCGTATGACTATATAGTCCAAGGGTATAATAAATTTGCCATTACGTTTGTGACGCAGAGAAGGATTATGAAATTTTCACAAATTCGTTTTTATGCAAAAAACGGAATCGAGTTTGAAATTCAGCCATTTTGGTCCACGGGTTCGAGTACCTGCCATACAACTTATAATTTTATATGAGCATTACTCTATACCTATGGAAGCTGCGTGTCTGAAATTTTGCCAAAAGTAGTTTAGTATAATGGCCAAAGTTACTGCAAAATTTGGTTGGTCTACTGCAGAGGGTTCGAGTAGCTGCCATACAACTCCTTCTTTTATATGAGCTTTACACTATACTACACCTGATGAAGCTGGGTGTCTGAAATTTTGCAAAAAATAGTTTAGTGTAATGGCCAAAGTTACTGCAAAATTTAGTTGGTCTACTGCTGAGGGTTCGAGTAGCTGCCATACAACTCCTTTTTTTATATGAGGATTACACTACACCAAATAAAGCTGGGTGTCTAAAATTTTGCCAAAAATAGTTTAGTGTAATGGCCAAAGTTACTGCAAAATTTGGTTGGTCTACTGCAAAGGGTTCTAGTTGCTACCATACAACTCCTTCTTTTATATGAGCATTACTCTACACCTAATAAAGCTGAATGTTTGAAATTTTGCCAAAAGTAATTAACCGGATGATATAATGTATATGTTACTGTCATACGGGTATCCCAGAGTTGACACAGTCTACTCTACTACACTCTTCCTCGTTTTTTTACTTGTTTTAATTTTTATTATATCATATATTTTATTGGATTTATACCAAAGGTGTTTTTTACTTGTTTTTTTCTATATGTTCGTTGGCCCTTAGAACAATTAAAAGGTCCAGAATCCGAACCCATTAGCCGATGTCGCCCATATGCAAGCCCCGCCGTACTTTAAGTCCTAGTAACCTACAGTTAAAATTTCATCAATATAGCTCCATTAGTTTTTGAGTTATCGTGCCTACGGACGGACGGACGTGGCTAAATTAACTCAGGAGGTCACGCTTATCACAAATATATATACTTTTCCATATCTAGCTCGCTTCCTTTTGCTGGTTACAAACACCATACCAAAGTTAATATACCCTTTTCCTATTATTGTTATTAAATATTTTTTATTTAACGGGCCTTTTCATAGGTGTAGGGTATAAAAAGTTAATAAGAACTATGGCTCCTACTCTACCCTTTGTCAGAAAAAAGATAATCTCTTCCACCCCCGAAATGACTAGGCCAAATTTAAGTACTATCTTAGAAGATCCAGAAGAGAATGCAAGGGAAAGTAGAAGAAATAGGATAAGACAACACAAGTTTCAGATCGAAATAAATTACCAACAGACAGTAGATGACAATGGAAATCAAAATGAAGATCAATAATTATAACTTGGAAGGGAAGAACAGGGTACCAGATGTGATAAAAGGAATGAAGATTTTTCTGGTGAGCCAGTAAAATATGGTTCATAGAGAAATAGTGCCGCCGAAATCTTAATGATTTACAATCTAATTAGATATACTCCTAAATAATATGGGATTTTATTTATTGTCAGGAACAAAATTATCGATGAAGCCAATAACAAATTAGTGGCATGCAAGGTACCATTATGTAGGCCCAGAATTGTCGATTGTCTAGCTAGACCAACATTATGCAGATAATAGGGATTTAAGCATTATCGGAAATGAGATGACTTCAAAAACAAACAAGTAGCATAAAAGGATTTTATGAATAAATTTATGAAAATTTGGCTTTGATACTTGAAAAACTCTCCTCGATTGGATTAAGATTCGAAGCTTTAATTATATAGGACTGAACACTATCAAGAAAAAGCTCTCAACACTGTTGTTATGGGACTAAATGAAGACTTTGCGAACTTTATAAGTATGAGAGAACCGAAAGATCTCCCAGATGACTTATATTATTGTCTGAAACTAAAAGACATTTATACATAACGGAAAGCAACATCCGGAAACACGGTAATAAGTAATAACCAACAAATGACCAAATTACATAATTATACAATACAATAATTTATAGACCAAAATTTAATAGAATATCTGTACCAAATCACCAAAATAATTTTCAGGCAAACCATCAAAGCAATCACCAATTTAAATCTGCACGATATCAGTTAAATATGAACAGACAAAATTATAATAATAATACTAATAATTTTCAAAGTGGACGTAATCACTATAGCAATAACCACAATCCCAATAATCTCAAAAATAATCGAGGTTACTATAATTATAGCAATAATATCTGTAATAATCAGACGGGACGCAATTACTGTACTAATAATTCGAGAAATTTTCAAAACGGAAGAAATTATTATAATAGCAATACAGTGAACTTCAGGAAAAATTCTTCGCAAATCACAAAAGAGCAGATACGATATCAGGAGATTAATCAAGGATTAGGAAGAGAAGGAACAGAAATTAATAAATATGAACAAAATAAAGAAACAGAAAATCAAGAACGATGTTGCTTATGCAAGAGAAATTTTTTAGATAAGACTATTCTTCTCTCCCGTATGTTGAACACCCATTCAAACTTCACCACCAAATTTGGAATTTCACCCCTAATTTTATTATCAAGCAAAAATGACTAAAACTAAGAGACAATTTCTTCAATGTTAAGAACCCATTTTAAATTTAGAAAAACCTTTAACATATGTTAAAATATAATGCTGCAGCTTTAAATTTTGTATATTTGTAAAAACAAATTTGAACAGGTATTCAAGTTACAGGTTTAAAAATAGCAAAATTTCAATTTTCCAGCCCTTATAGCTCCTAAACAAAAATAATTTTGCTAACCGACTCCCAATAATTTTTGAGGATCTAACGTCTCCCAAAATTTCAAGACCATAGCTTTAATTATTAGAAGATATTTAGGCCAAAAATTTTAGCAAGCAGCTCTCTTTTACCGTTTTTAGATTAAAAATTCACATAAAAGAACTCTTGTTAGACCATTTTAAAAAAGGGCTTTTTCCAACTTTGGGGAGCTGTAGCTCCGTAACGGGTGGGGCTACAGGAAAAAGTTCTTCTACGAAATTATTTTTTTCGGAGTACCTATTTGTGGTTAAAATTTCTTAACTCTGTTTCAAACGGTGTAAAAGTTTTGTAAACATATGGACGGACGGACAGAGAGAAGCTATATAGGCACATTTTTACAAAATTTTTTGAAAATATGCTAAAAATGTAAATAAATAACAAACGAAGAGATTTCGGTTTGATGGAATACTTATATTAATATTGTTTTGAAACTTGAATGAGAAAAATGTTTTTTTTATAATAATAATAACGTATGTTAAACACATGTTTAGAAAGTAGGTTCCCATTACTTAATAAGACCTACAAAGAAGTTATTTAATAAGATTTACTTAAAGAAATTGAAATTTATTATTATACCCGTGCATACATAAATGAACATCGGGTATATTAAAATTGCTCCTCCGTTTGTAACGCATCGAAATAGACGAGCTAGATATAGTGTCAAGGGTACGTATCGAATCAGCATCGAAAAGTGCATCGATCTAGCTATGTGTGTTCGTCCGTCCGTCCGTCAGCACGATAACTCAAAAACTATAAGAGCAAGAGTACTGAAACTTTCACAAAGTAATTTTTAGACAATTCGTAGGTTCCCTATTGTTTTTGGTTAAAATCGGACAAAGGATTCGGGTAGCTGCCATACAAATTTTTCGAAATTATATGAATTTTTTCAAAATTAATAACTAAATAGAAACCAAATATAAAAACAAACAATGTGTAGTTAAATTATTAATCGATTCATGCCTCCGTTCGAATCCAGGCTAGGGAAAATTTTTTTTTTTTTAAATTCATTTTTTGTATCTATTTTCTTCTATTTATATACTTTTAATTTCTTTTTAATAAAATATATGTATTTATTTTATATATGTAAAATTTTATTTTATAGAAATTCCTTTAAAATTTTGTGACATTCGGACCAGTGGTTTTCACGTGAATCCTGGACAAACAAATAAACAAACAAACAAACAAATTTTCTCCTTTATATATTAGATTTATATATTAGATAATACATAATATGTTTAATAGTAAAAAAAACTCTTAGTCTTTTACAAATATAAAAGTGTTAAATAGAAACAGAAATAGAAAATAGTATATATATTAAATTTGATTTTTTTATTTTTATTAATTTCGAATATATTATGCTTTAAGGTCTTGGGAGTAGTGGGGGTATATAAATTTCATCAAAATAGCGTAATTAGTTTCTGAGTTTTGATGTTTTTGACATTTGTTAGCTTTTGAACTTTTCAAAGGTTCCAGAACCCGAAACCATGATACGATTTCGCCCATATGCAGTCCCAGTCATACTTTGAAATCTAATTAACCCTTGTACACAATTGGAACATTCTATATTAATTTTCAGTTACTATTTTTATTAATTTCGATGAGAAGCCTTTTAACCTTTGACGTTATTAATTTTTAATAATAGCTTTATTAGGTGAAATATAATGCTCATATAAAAGAAGGAGTTGTATGGCAGCTCGAACTCGAACCCTCTGCAGTAGACCAACCAAATTTTGCAGTTACTTTGGCCAATACACTAAACTATTTTTGGCAAAATTTCAGATACCCAGCTTTAATAGGTATAGAGTAATGCTTTGAACAATCATGAATTTTGCGATGTAGGTTACCAGTAATGAGAATATGGAGGGGACTGCGTACGAGCGAGTTAGGACCATGGGTTCGGTTTCTAGAAGTTTTTGATCAAAATTAATTAATGTTTATAATAATAATGATATAATGTTTATATAACGGTCATACGGGTATCCCAGAGTTGACACAGTCTACTCTACTACACTCTTAATCGTTTTTAAATTAATTCTCTTAATTTACTTATTTTTTAATATTCTATAGAATTAAACTTAAAGTTATTCGAACGAAATATTAATTTGCAATAATATAAATATAAAAGTTTATATAATTTTATGGTTTTTAATGTTAGTTAAAGCCATTAATGCTTTAATTAGCTTGTTATCCAAAATTTAATAATCATAATATGCAATAAATGTATTTCTAAAATACAATGATAAATTTTAAACAGTTTCATATAATTAATTTTAATACAAAAACGAAGTGTGTAGTAGAGTAGACAGTGTCAACTCTGGGATACCCGTATGACCGTAACATATACATTATACTATCCGGTTAATTACTTTTGGCAAAATTTCAAATATGCAGCTCTATTAAGTGTAGTGAAATACTCATATTAAAGACGGAGTTTTATGGCAGCCACTCGAGTCCTCTGCAGATGACCAACCAAATTCAATTTTTTGAGATACTACTTTGCTTATAAATGAAGCCTCAAAAAAATATTAGTTCTGTTAACCCATTGTGACCCAACAGCTTTTCATAGGTTTTTTCGTTGCTTTGCTATATATTAAAAATGATTTAATTGATTAACTTCAAATTTTGTATATGTGTTCCTTTTTGAAAATAAAGTTCACTCTACTAACAGATTGGAATTTGTTAACCCCTGCCTACCAGACGATTGTTCAAAAAAAAATTTGTTAAATTAAGGGAATGTTTAAAAAAATGTTTTGTCAAGTTCCTTTAACCAATTGCGAAACAAAAACTTTAAAAAACAGTTTGCAAAACAGTTTGAACGATTATCTCTAATTTTTCTATATGTGGTGCTTCTTGACAATTTGGTGCTCCTTGACGATAAGGTTGAGGATGGTGGGTTTCCGGCGAATAATATTAACTGAATTGTAATGACTATAGGTCAAAAGGGTATACTAAATTTGCCATTATGTCATTCTACTATTTCAATAGTAGTTTTCTTGAATTGCCAACTTTTGAATAAAATCTGCTTTTCAACTTATATTTTGTGTAGTACTTACCTGAAAATTGTACTACGCTCTTCCTCGTTTTTTTATGATTTTATGAGTGAAATGTAGGCTTCTTTTTTGGAAAAACTGTTTTAAAATAATATATACGAAATTGAATTTTTTGATTTTTAGATTACATTTGAAGAAAACTGCACTTTCACACTGAAATCTATTTTTAAAAAACCATAACTGCAAAGTAGATTAAAAAGAAAGACTTACGAAGAAATGTGGAGAAGGGAAATGTTATGTTATTTAATTTGAAAGATATTTTTATTCGGCTTCTTTATTAGCTATATTTTTAGTATTATTAAAATTATCTCATTTAGCTTTTAACTATTTGAGACTATTTAAGGAGAGCAAAAAAATTTGTCTTATTAATTAAGTGAGCTTTTGGAATAAAGGTTAACTTGCGTTCATACCAAAAATTTGAAAATTTCATTGAATCTTTGTTCAAAACGCGCAAACAGATCAAAACCAAATTAACCCTGTGGGTTTTAATTAAAATGCTGGTACAAAATTTTCAATAAAATTCTTTTAATCGTTTAAGCAAATAAAATTTATAGAAAACTTCATGGTGTCGTCGTGGAAAACGGGTTAATCGAACTTAACTAAAACTTTTTGCAGCCTTTCTTTTAGACTGCAAAATCAACCTGTAAAATTAGACAAAAATCAGAAACACAAAATGGGTTTATTTATTCCAACCACATTTATACAACTAATTCCGGTTGCTAAGAGGCACATTTGTGCAAAATTTCAAACCAATCGAGCAAACCGTTTTGACTCGACATCCAAAATACGAAAAAGCTTAAAACGGCTCTGGAGCCGCAACCTGTTGATTTATAAAAATATGACATAGCCTATGTCACCCCTCGGGCTCCCAGAATTATTCCTTTAAAATTTTGTGACATTCGGACCAGTGGTTTTCACGTGAATCCTGGACAAACAAATAAACAAACAAACAAACAAATTTTCTCCTTTATATATTAGATTTATATATTAGATAATACATAATATGTTTAATAGTAAAAAAAACTCTTAGTCTTTTACAAATATAAAAGTGTTAAATAGAAACAGAAATAGAAAATAGTATATATATTAAATTTGATTTTTAATTTTTATTAATTTCGAATATATTATGCTTTAAGGTCTTGGGAGTAGTGGAGGTATATAAATTTCATCAAAATAGCGTAGTTAGTTTCTGAGTTTTGATGTTTTTGACGTTTGTTAGCTTTTGAACTTTTCAAAGGTTCCAGAACCCGAAACCATGATACGATTTCGCCCATATGCAGTCCCAGTCATACTTTGAAATCTAATTAACCCTTGTACACAATTGAAACATTCTATATTAATTTTCAGTTACTATTTTTATTAATTTCGATGACAAGCCTTTTAACCTTTAGAGGTCTAAGAGAGTTACCTGAACCACCACTCCAATTAATCATGCAGTCCGCGCCGTTCTTTCAATGCTATTGATCCCTTGTAAACAATAATTGCAATGATATGCTAAAGGTCTTCAGAACTGTGTGGATGGTTACCGACCAACTACTCCAATTGCTCCTATATTTCCAGGACTGTAAGGACATAGCAAGAGGCACACTGATACCAAATTTGAATGTTTTATACCCGAACCCATGGTCCGAACTCGTTCGTACGCAGTCCTCACCATAGTCTCATTACTGGTAACTTACATCATAAAATTCATGATTGTAACGCCATTAGTTGTTGAGTTATCTGTTTTTTATCTTGCACCTATAGAATAGGTAAAGGGGTACATTAACTTAATGGTGTTTGTAACCACCTAAAGGAACCGAGCAAGATACCTAAAAGTATATATATTTGTGATCAGCGTGACCTCCTGAGTCGATAAAGCCATGTCCGTCCGTCTGTGCGTTCGTCCGTTCGTCCGTTCGTCCGTTCGTCTGTCCATTCGTCCGTG
Organism: Dolichopus griseipennis; assembly: GCA_963082915.1. Lineage (NCBI taxonomy): Eukaryota > Metazoa > Arthropoda > Insecta > Diptera > Dolichopodidae > Dolichopus > Dolichopus griseipennis. The sequence goes on along the minus strand of OY720441.1, from coordinate 261,836,037 downwards.
CGTCCGTCCGTAGGCACGATAACTCAAAAAATAATGGAGCTATCTTGATGAAATTTTAACTGTAGGTTACTAGGACTGAAAGTACGGCGGGGATTGCAAATGGGCGAAATCGGCCAATGGATTCGGATTCTGGACCTTTTAATCGGTCTAAGGGCTAACGAACATATATAAAAAATAACGATAACTCAACAACTAATGACGCTATTTTCATAAAATTTATAGGATGCTGGTAATGAAACTACGGCGGTGATTGCGTACGGGGGGTAATGTACAATGGGTTCGGAACTTAGAACTTTTTGATCGAATTTAGGCCAAACGAGCATAATTTCGAAAACAATTAAGATAGAACCTCCAAATTTGGTATCACGATGTCTCTTTCTATTTCCTTAGGGTCCTTGAAATTTGGGACCAATTGGAGTAGTGGGTTAAGGACCAGGCACACAGTTCCGAAGACCTTAAAGAATATTTTCGAAATTATTAAAGATAGTAACTTCAAACAAATTTCGAAGTTTCAAATTTGATACATGGGTGCTCTTTAATATTTCCTGCGCGTTTCCCTAATTTTGGATCAATCAAAATGGTGGTTCAGTAGCCCTCTTAGACCCCCCAAGGTTTAAGAACTTATTGTCGAAATTAATAAAAATAGACACTTAAAATTAAGATAGAACGTTCCAATTGTGTACAAAAGTTAACTAATATTAAAAGTATGACGGGGACCCATATGGGCGAAATTGTACCATGGTTTCGGGTTCTGGAACCTTTGATAGTTCAAAGGCTAACGAACATATAATTTAAAAGCAGTATAACCCAAAAAATAATGCCGCTATTTTGATGAAATTTAAACCCCAGGCTACGAATAATGAAAGTACCATGGGAATTGGTTCTGGTCGAGTTAGGACAATAAGTTCGGAGTGTAAAATCTTTTGATCGATCTGAGGCCAAACGAGTATAATTTCGAAGCCAAAGAATATATTTTCTATTTCATATGTGTCCCCGAAATTTAGACTTAATTGTAGCGGTGGTTCAGGTGCCTCCTAAGATATCCCAAAATTAAAAAGCTTATCTTCGAGATTCATGAAGATAAAAACTTTAAATTTGATACACGAGGGTTCTTTCCTATTTCCGTTTTTATTTAACATTTTTATATTTTTAAAAGGTTAGAATTTTACCATAAAACATATTTTGTTTAATATTTTATAAATTAAAAACAAAATATTTTTTTAATAAACTATTAAATTCCTTTTTTTAATTTTTATTATATCATATATTTTATTATACCCTACACCTATAGAATAGGTAAAGGGGTATATTAACTTTGGTATGGTGTTTGTAACCACCTAAAGGAAGCGAGCTAGATATGGAAAAGTATATATATTTGTGATCAGCGTGACCGCCTTAGTCGATATAGCCATGTCCGTCCGTCCGTCCGTCCGTAGGCACGATAACTCAAAAAATAATGGAGCTATCTTGATGAAATTTTAACTGTAGGTTACTAGGACTGAAAGTACGGCGGGGATTGCATATGGGCGAAATCGGCCCATGGGTTCGGATTCTGGACCTTTTTATCGATCGAAGGGCTAACGAACATATATAAGAAATCACGATAACTCAACAACTAATGACGCTTTCTTCATCAAATTGGTGCTGTAGGTAACTAGTAATGAAACTACTTCGGGGATTCCGTAAGGTCGGGATTGGACCATGCGTTCGGAACCTAGAACTTTTTGATCGAATTTAGGCCAAACGAGCATAATTCCGAAACCAATGAAGATAGAACCTCCAAATTTGGTATCAGGGTGTCCCCTCCTATCTCCTAAGTGTCTTGAGAATTTGGGTCCCATTGGACTACTGGGTCGGGGACCAGCCACACATTTCCGAAGACCTTAAAACATATCTTTAAAATTAACAAAGATAACAACTTGAAAAAATGTAGAAGCTTCCAATTTGCCACAAGGGTGTTCTTTACTATCTCTTGCGTGTTCCCTTAATTTGGGATCAATTGGAGTGGTGGTTCAGTACCCCTCTCAGACCTCCCAAGTTTTAAAAGCTTATAATCGAAATTATTAAAAATAGTTACTTAAAATTAAGATAGATCGTTTAAATTGTGTACAAGGATTAACTAGTACTATAAGTAAAGCGCGGGCTGTGTAAGGGCGAAATCAGCCCATGGGTTCGGATTCTGGACCTTTTAGTCGGTGTCAGGGATAACGAACATATATTAAAAATCACGATAACTCAACAACTAATGAGGCTATCTTCATGAAATTTGTGCTGTAGGTTATTGGTAATGAAACTACGGCGGTGATTACGTACGGTGAGGATTGGACAATGGGTTCGGAACTGAGAACTTTTTTATCGAATTTAGGCCAAACTAGCGTAATTCCGAAACCAATGAAGATATAACCTCCAAATTTGGTATCAGGGTCTCCCTTCCTATTGCATAAGTGTCTTTGAAATTTGGACCCCATTGGACTAGTGGGTCGGGGACCAGGCACTCAGTTCCGAGGACCTTAAAGCATATTTTCGAAATTAATAAAAATAGTAACTTGAAACAAATGTAGAAGCTTCAAATTTGGCCCAGGGTGTTCTTTACTATTTCTTCTATGCCCCCCTAATTTGGGATCATTTGGAGTGGTGGTTTAGGACCTCTCTTAGACCCCCAAATGTGTAAAAGCTTATCATCGAAATTAATAAAACTAGTAACTTAAAATTAAGATAGAACGTTCCAATTGTATACAAGGGTTAACTAGTATTGAAAGTATGACGGGACTGCATATGGGCGAAATCGTACCATGGTTTGGGGTTCTGGAACCCTTGACAAGTTCAAGGACTAACAAACATATATCTTAAAACACCATAACTCAAAAAATAATGCCGGTATTTTGATGAAATTTAAACTCTAGGTTACTAGTAATGAAAGTACCATGGGAATTGGTTCTGGTTGAGTTTAATTTCAAAGCCAAAGAATATATTTCCTATGTACTATGTGTCTCCGAAATCTAGACTTAATTGTAGTGGTTCAGCTATATTCAAAGGTACTTGCTGCATTTATGTAAAATTTATTTGAATATTTAAATGAATTATATGAAAAGGTCTAAATTTGTAATTGTATTTTAGAAATACATTTATTGCATATTTTGCGTTTGTAAGCTTTTCTATTAGGTATATAAACTAACCACTTAAAATAATTGCAATTTTTAAAAATTTGGATTATTAAATATATTATGCTTTGATTATCTTTTTATCACAAAATTTAATAATTAGAATTTTTTCATTTTGTAATTGAGTTGGAATAAATATATTTTCATTTATTTCAAGTTTGCTTGTTTTTGAATATTTTTAAATAGACAAATTAGTAAGAATTTGTAATATTTTTTAATAGATAATATAATTAGAAAATGTTTTTAGTATTATAAAGTTAATTTGGCTAGCTATGTCTTACGATCAAATTAATAACAGCTTTTATGGTGTTAAAATGACTTATGGATATGTCCTTAAATTTGAACCAAATAGGTGTAGGGTATTTCTAAGTCGGTTGCACCGACTGACTGTTTCTTTACTTGTTGAATTATTACCATAGGTGATATATAATTAAGACATTGTGTACAATACTTAAGCTAAATTTAAAGGTACTTGCTGCATTTGTGTAAAATTTATGGTTATATTTAAATGAATTATATGAAAAGTTCTAAATTTGTAATTATATTTTAGAAATACATTTATTTCATATTTTGCGTTTATAAGCTTTTCGATAGATACATAATCTAGCAATTTATAATAATTGCAATTTTGAAAAATTTTAATTATTAAATATATTAAATTTTTATCACAAAATTAATAATTCAAATTTTTATCATATATTTTATTGGATTTATACCAAAGGTGTTTTTTACTAGTTTTTTCTATATGTTCGTTGGCCCTTAGAACAATTAAAAGGTCCAGAATCCGAACCCATTAGCCGATGTCGCCCATATGCAGTCCCCGCCGTACTTTAAGTCCTAGTAACCTACAGTTAAAATTTCATCAATATAGCTCCATTAGTTTTTGAGTTATCGTGCCTACGGACGGACGGACATGGCTAAATTAACTCAGGAGGTCACGTTTATCACAAATAAATATACTTTTGCATATCTAGCTCGCTTCCTTTTGCTGGTTACAAACACCATACCAAAGTTAATATACCCTTTTCCTATTATTGTTATTAAATATTTTTTATTTAACGGGGCTTTTCATAGGTGTAGGGTATAAAAAGTTAATAAGAACTATGGCTCCTACTCTACCCTTTGTCAGAAAAAATATAATCTCTTCCACTCCCGAAATGACTAGGCCAAATTTAAGTACTATCTTAGAAGATGCAGAAGAGAATGCAAGGGAAAGTAGAAGAAATAGGATAAGACAACACAAGTTTTAGATCGAAATAAATTACCAACAGACAGTAGATGACAATGGAAATCAAAATGAAGATCAATAATTATAACTTGGAAGGGAAGAACAGGGTACCAGATGTGATAAAAGGAATGAAGATTTTTCTGGTGAGCCAGTAAAATATGGTTCATAGAGAAATAGTGCCGCCGAAATCTTAATGATTTACAATCTAATTAGATATACTCCTAAATAATATGGGATTTTATTTATTGTCAGGAACAAAATTATCGATGAAGCCAATAACAAATTAGTGGCATGCAAGGTACCATTATGTAGGCCCAGAATTGTCGATTGTCTAGACCAACATTATGCAGATAATAGGGATTTAAGCATTATCGCAAATGAGATGACTTCAAAAACAAACAAGTAGCATAAAAGGATTTTATGAATAAATTTATGAAAATTTGGCTTTGATACTTGAAAAACTCTCCTCGATTGGATTAAGATTCGAAGCTTTAATTATATAGGACTGAACACTATCAAGAAAAAGCTCTCAACACTGTTGTTATGGGACTAAATGAAGACTTTGCGAACTTTATAAGTATGAGAGAACCGAAAGATCTCCCAGATGACTTATATTATTGTCTGAAACTAAAAGACATTTATACATAACGGAAAGCAACATCCGGAAACACGGTAATAAGTAATAACCAACAAATGACCAAATTACATAATTATACAATACAATAATTTATAGACCAAAATTTAATAGAATATCTGTACCAAATCACCAAAATAATTTTCAGGCAAACCATCAAAGCAATCACCAATTTAAATCTGCACGATATCAGTTAAATATGAACAGACAAAATTATAATAATAATACTAATAATTTTCAAAGTGGACGTAATCACTATAGCAATAACCACAATCCCAATAATCTCAAAAATAATCGAGGTTACTATAATTATAGCAATAATATCTGTAATAATCAGACGGGACGCAATTACTGTACTAATAATTCGAGAAATTTTCAAAACGGAAGAAATTATTATAATAACAATACAGTGAACTTCAGGAAAAATTCTTCGCAAATCACAAAAGAGCAGATACGATATCAGGAGATTAATCAAGGATTAGGAAGAGAAGGAACAGAAATTAATAAATATGAACAAAATAAAGAAACAGAAAATCAAGAACGATGTTGCTTATGCAAGAGAAATTTTTTAGATAAGACTATTCTTCTCTCCCGTATGTTGAACACCCATTCAAACTTCACCACCAAATTTGGAATTTCACCCCTAATTTTATTATCTAAGCAAAAATGACTAAAACTAAGAGACAATTTCTTCAATGTTAAGAACCCATTTTAAATTTAGAAAAACCTTTAACATATGTTAAAATATAATGCTGCAGCTTTAAATTTTGTATATTTGTAAAAACAAATTTGAACAGGTATTCAAGTTACAGGTTTAAAAATAGCAAAATTTCAATTTTCCAGCCCTTATAGCTCCTAAACAAAAATAATTTTGCTAACCGACTCCCAATAATTTTTGAGGATCTAACGTCTCCCAAAATTTCAAGACCATAGCTTTAATTATTAGAAGATATTTAGGCCAAAAATTTTCCAAAAAATGAGTTTTGCATAATATTAAATTTTAGTACCATATGGCAACCTTATACATTTAAGAAATGTATTTTTGTGAAGCCTAAGCAAGCAGCTCTCTTTTACCGTTTTTAGATTAAAAATTCACATAAAAGAACTCTTGTTAGACCATTTTAAAAAAGGGCTTTTTCCAACTTTGGGGGGCTGTAGCTCCGTAACGGGTGGGGCTACAGGAAAAAGTTCTTCTACGAAATTATTTTTTTCGGAGTACCTATTTCTGGTTAAAATTTCTTAACTCTGTTTCAAACGGTGTAAAAGTTTTGTAAACATATGGACGGACGGACAGAGAGAAGCTATATAGGCACATTTTTACAAAATTTTTTGAAAATATGCTAAAAATGTAAATAAATAACAAACGAAGAGATTTCGGTTTGATGGAATACTTATATTAATATTGTTTTGAAACTTGAATGAGAAAAATGTTTTTTTTATAATAATAATAACGTATGTTAAACACATGTTTAGAAAGTACGTTCCCATTACTTAATAAGACCTACAAAGAAGTTATTTAATAAGAATTACTTAAAGAAATTGAAATTTATTATTATACCCGTGCATACATAAATGAACATCGGGTATATTAAAATTGCTCCTCCGTTTGTAACGCATCGAAATAGACGAGCTAGATATAGTGTCAAGGGTACGTATCGAATCAGTATCGAAAAGTGCATCGATCTAGCTATGTGTGTTCGTCCGTCCTTCCGTCAGCACGATAACTCAAAAACTATAACAGCAAGAGTACTGAAACTTTCACAAAGTAATTTTTAGACAATTTGTAGGTTCTCTATTGTTTTTGGTTAAAATCGGACAAAGGATTTGGGTAGCTGCCATACAAATTTTTCGAAATTATATGAATTTTTTCAAAATTAATAACTAAATAGAAACCAAATATAAAAACAAACAATATGTAGTTAAATTATTAATCGATTCATGCCTCCGTTCGAATCCAGGCTAGGGAAAATTTTTTTTTTTTTTTTAAATTCATTTTTTGTATCTATTTTCTTCTATTTATATACTTTTAATTTCTTTTTAATAAAATATATGTATTTATTTTATATATGTAAAATTTTATTTTATAGAAATTCCTTTAAAATTTTGTGACATTCGGACCAGTGGTTTTCACGTGAATCCTGGACAAACAAATAAACAAACAAACAAAAAAATTTTCTCCTTTATATATTAGATTTATATATTAGATAATACATAATATGTTTAATAGTAAAAAAAACTCTTAGTCTTTTACAAATATAAAAGTGTTAAATAGAAACAGAAATAGAAAATAGTATATATATTAAATTTGATTTTTTTATTTTTATTAATTTCGAATATATTATGCTTTAAGGTCTTGGGAGTAGTGGGGGTATATAAATTTCATCAAAATAGCGTAATTAGTTTCTGAGTTTTGATGTTTTTGACATTTGTTAGCTTTTGAACTTTTCAAAGGTTCCAGAACCCGAAACCATGATACGATTTCGCCCATATGCAGTCCCAGTCATACTTTGAAATCTAATTAACCCTTGTACACAATTGGAAAATTCTATATTAATTTTCAGTTACTATTTTTATTAATTTCGATGACAAGCCTTTTAACCTTTGACGTTATTACTTTTTAATAATAGCTTTATTAGGTGAAATATAATGCTCATATAAAAGAAGGAGTTGTATGGCAGCTACTCGAACCCTCTGCAGTAGACCAACCAAATTTTGCAGTTACTTTGGCCATAAAACTTAACTACTTTTCGAAAAATTTCAGATACCCAGCTTTAATAGGTATAGAGTAATGCTTTGAACAATCATGAATTTTGCGATGTAGGTTACCAGTAATGAGAATATGGAGGGGACTGCGTACGAGCGAGTTAGGACCATGGGTTCGGTTTCTAGAAGTTTTTGATCAAAATTAATTAATGTTTATAATAATAATGATATAATGTTTATATAACGGTCATACGGGTATCCCAGAGTTGACACAGTCTACTCTACTACACTCTTAATCGTTTTTAAATTAATTCTCTTAATTTACTTATTTTTTAATATTCTATAGAATTAAACTTAAAGTTATTCGAACGAAATATTAATTTGCAATAATATAAATATAAAAGTTTATATAATTTTATAGTTTTTAATGTTAGTTAAAGCCATTAATGCTTTAATTAGCTTGTTATCCAAAATTTAATAATCATAATATGCAATAAATGTATTTCTAAAATACAATGATAAATTTTAAACAGTTTCATATAATTTATTTTAATACAAAAACGAGGAAGTGTGTAGTAGAGTAGACAGTGTCAACTCTGGGATACCCGTATGACCGTAACATATACATTATACCATCCGGTTAATTACTTTTGGCAAAATTTCAAATATGCAGCTCTATTAAGTGTAGTGAAATACTCATATTAAAGAAGGAGTTTTATGGCAGCCACTCGAGTCCTCTGCAGATGACCAACCAAATTCAATTTTTTGAAATGCTATTTTGCTTATAAATGAAGCCTTAAAAAAATATTAGTTCTGTTAACCCATTGTGGCCCAACAGCTTTTCATAGGTTTTTTCGTTGCTTTGCTATATATTAAAAATGATTTAATTGGTGGCGCGAAATAAAACCATACGAAATAAAGCCATAAAATGACATTATGGCTTTATTTCGCATTCAAATGCGAAATAAAGCCATATCGCCAATTTTTTCGCTTATGGCTTTATTTCGCATTTGAATGCGAAATAAAGCCATATCATTTTCTAAAATTTTACGAAATAAAGCCATATAGTAAAATTGATACAAATTCTAGTTTAATAGTAAACAAAGTAAAAAAAAAATAGAAATTGATAATTAAGTGCAGTTATAAATGATAAATACAGGGTGTTTCGCTAATAACCTGCCATAGAACTAGGGGTTATTCTAGGGTTCAAAACAAACAAAAAATGCTTCTAGAGGTAGGGTCTATTCTCATCCGTTTGGGAGATATGGGGCTTAGAAAAATTGCTGGAGGCCTAAATAATTAATAAGTTCCTAATTTTTTTTAATACACTGTAATAAAACATGTTAAATAATATTATATTTTCATTACGGGGGCTGCCCCCGAACCCCCGCTAACTCAATTATTGAAGCTAGATTTTGAATCCAACACTAAAATGAAAAGAATGGTATAAAAATTCGGATACCTAATTCATTAAAAAAATTAATAAGTTTCTAATTTTTTTAATACACTGTAATAAAACATGTTAAATAATATTATATTTTCATTACGGGGGCTGCCGCCCCCGAACCCCCGCTAACTCAATTATTGAAGCTAGATTTTGAATCCAACACTAAAATGAAAAGAATGGTATAAGAATTCGGATACCTAATTCATTAAAAACACTATTATGAAAAGAATGGTATGAGAATTCGGCATAGCTATTTCATACAAAAAATAATCAACCCTAATTAATAAATATAAATATTCTGGAAAAGCGGGCAATCCTGCTTTTGAATCCAACTCCAAAATCCCTCCTAATTGAGAATCCCACATATACACATATATATAAATATTCTGGAAAAAGCGTAAAGCCCTGCTTTTGAATCCAACTAACAATCCCACATATACACATATATAAATATTCTGGAAAAAGCGGCAATCCTGCTTTTGAATCCAACTCTAAAATCCCTCCTAATTGAGAATCCCACATATACACATATATAAATATTCTGGAAAAAGCGTAAAACCCTGCTTTTGAAACCAACTCTAAAACTCCTTCCTAACTATTTAAATAAAAAAGTTTGGAAAATTAAATTGCTTCTATTTTCACAAATAAAATTACATTTTTAAATGCGAAATAAAGCCATATGGCTTTATTTCGCAATTGAATGCAAATTAAAGCCATACGCGAAAAAATTGGCGACATGGCTTTATTTCGCATTTGAATGCGAAATAAAGCCATAATGTCATTATATGGCTTTATTTCGTATGGCTTTATTTCACGGCGCCGATTTAATTGATTAACTTCAAATTTTGTATATGTGTTCCTTTTTGAAAATAAAGTTCACTCTACTAACAGATTGGAATTTGTTAACCCCTGCCTACCAGACGATTGTTCAAAAAAAAATTTGTTAAATTAAGGGAATGTTTAAAAAAATGTTTTGTCAAGTTCCTTTAACCAATTGCGAAACAAAAACTTAAAAAAACAGTTTGAACGATTATCTCTAATTTTTCTATATGTGGTGCTTCTTGACAATTTGGTGCTCCTTGACGATAGGGTTGAGGATGGTGGGTTTTCGGCGAATAATATTAACTGAATTGTAATGACTATAGGTCAAAAGGGTATACTAAATTTGCCATTATGTCATTCTACTATTTCAATAGTAGTTTTCTTGAATTGCCAACTTTTGAATAAAATCTGCTTTTCAACTTATATTTTGTGTAGTACTTACCTGAAAATTGTACTACGCTCTTCCTCGTTTTTTTATGATTTTATGAGTGAAATGTAGGCTTCTTTTTTGGAAAAACTGTTTTTTTTTTTAGCTTTTAACTATTTGAGACTATTTAAGGAGAGCAAAAAAATGTGTCTTATTAATTAAGTGAGCTTTTGGAATAAAGGTTAACTTGTGTTCATACCAAAAATTTGAAAATTTCATTGAATCTTTGTTCAAAACGCGCAAACAGATCAAAACCAAATTAACCCTGTGGGTTTTAATTAAAATGCTGGTACAAAATTTTCAATAAAATTCTTTTAATCGTTTAAGCAAATAAAATTTATAGAAAACTTCATGGTGTCGTCGTGGAAAACGGGTTAATCGAACTTAACTAAAACTTTTTGCAGCCTTTCTTTTAGACTGCAAAATCAACCTGTAAAATTAGACAAAAATCGGAAACACAATATGGGCACATTTGTGCAAAATTTGTGCAAAATTTCAAACCAATCGAGCAAACCGTTTTGACTCGACATCCAAAATACGAAAAAGCTTAAAACGGCTCTGGAGTCGCAACCTGTTGATTTATAAAAATATGACATAGCCTATGTCACCCCTCGTGCTCCCAGAATTATTCCTTTAAAATTTTGTGACATTCGGACCAGTGGTTTTCACGTGAATCCTGGACAAACAAATAAACAAACAAACAAACAAATTTTCTCCTTTATATATTAGATTTATATATTAGATAATACATAATATGTTTAATAGTAAAATAAACTCTTAGTCTTTTACAAATATAAAAGTGTTAAATAGAAACAGAAATAGAAAATAGTATATATATTAAATTTAATTTTTTTATTTTCATTAATTTCGAATATATTATGCTTTAAGGTCTTGGGAGTAGTGGAGGTATATAAATTTCATCAAAATAGCGTAGTTAGTTTCTGAGTTTTGATGTTTTTGATGTTTGTTAGCTTTTGAACTTTTCAAAGGTTCCAGAACCCGAAACCATGATACGATTTCGCCCATATGCAGTCCCAGTCATACTTTGAAATCTAATTAACCCTTGTACACAATTGGAACATTCTATATTAATTTTCAGTTACTATTTTTATTAATTTCGATGACAAGCCTTTTAACCTTTAGAGGTCTAAGAGAGTTACCTGAACCACCACTCCAATTAATCATGCAGTCCGCGCCGTTCTTTCAATGCTATTGATCCCTTGTAAACAATAATTGCAATGATATGCTAAAGGTCTTCAGAACTGTGTGGATGGTTACCGACCAACTACTCCAATTGCTCCTATATTTCCAGGACTGTAAGGACATAGCAAGAGGCACACTGATACCAAATTTGAATGTTTTATACCCGAACCCATGGTCCGAACTCATTCGTACGCAGTCCTCACCATAGTCTCATTACTGGTAACTTACATCATAAAATTCATGATTGTAACGCCATTAGTTGTTGAGTTATCTGTTTTTTATCTTACACCTATAGAATAGGTAAAGGGGTATATTAACTTAATGGTGTTTGTAACCACCTAAAGGAACCGAGCAAGATACCTAAAAGTATATATATTTGTGATCAGCGTGACCTCCTGAGTCGATAAAGCTATGTCCGTCCGTCCGTCCGTTCGTCTGTCCATTCGTCCGTGCGTCCGTCCGTAGGCACGATAACTCAAAAAATAATGGAGCTTTCTTGATGAAATTTTAACTGTAGGTTACTAGGACTGAAAGTACGGCGGGGATTCCAAATGGGCGAAATCGGCCAATGGATTCGGATTCTGGACCTTTTAATCGGTCTAAGGGCTAACGAACATATATAAAAAATAACGATAACTCAACAACTAATGACGCTATTTTCATAAAATTTATAGGATGCTGGTAATGAAACTACGGCGGTGATTGCGTACGGGGGGTAATGTACAATGGGTTCGGAACTTAGAACTTTTTGATCGAATTTAGGCCAAACGAGCATAATTTCGAAAACAATTAAGATAGAACCTCCAAATTTGGTATCACGATGTCTCTTTCTATTTCCTTAGGGTCCTTGAAATTTGAGACCAATTGGAGTAGTATGTTAAGGACCAGGCACACAGTTCCGAAGACCTTAAAGAATATTTTCGAAATTATTAAAGATAGTAACTTCAAACAAATTTCGAAGTTTCAAATTTGATACATGGGTGCTCTTTAATATTTCCTGCGCGTTTCCCTAATTTTGGATCAATCAAAGTGGTGGTTCAGTAGCCCTCTAAGACCCCCCAATGTTTAAGAACTTATCGTCGAAATTAATAAAAATAGACACTTAAAATTAATATAGAACGTTCCAATTGTGTACAAAAGTTAACTAATATTAAAAGTATGACGGGGACCCATATGGGCGAAATTGTACCATGGTTTCGGGTTCTGGAACCTTTGATAGTTCAAAGGCTAACGAACATATAATTTAAAAGCAGTATAACCCAAAAAATAATGCCGCTATTTTGATGAAATTTAAACCCCAGGTTACGAATAATGAAAGTACCATGGGAATTGGTTCTGGTCGAGTTAGGACAATAAGTTCGGAGTGTAAAATCTTTTGATCGATCTGAGGCCAAACGAGTATAATTTCGAAACCAAAGAATATATTTTCTATTTCCTATGTGTCCCCGAAATTTAGACTTAATTGTAGCGGTGGTTCAGGTGCCTCCTAAGATATCCCAAAATTAAAAAGCTTATCTTCGAGATTCATGAAGATAAAAACTTTAAATTTGATACACGAGGGTTCTTTCCTATTTCCGTTTTTATTTAACATTTTTATATTTTTAAAAGGTTAGAATTTTACCATAAAACATATTTTGTTTAATATTTTATAAATTAAAAACAAAATATTTTTTTAATAAACTATTAAATTCCTTTTTTTAATTTTTATTATATCATATATTTTATTGAATTATTACCATAGGAGATATATAATTAAGACATTGTGTACAATACTTAAGCTAAATTTAAAGTACTTGCTGCATTTGTGTAAAATTTATGGTTATATTTAAATGAATTATATGAAAAGTTCTAAATTTGTAATTATATTTTAGAAATACATTTATTTCATATTTTGCGTTTATAAGCTTTTCGATAGGTACATAATCTAGCAATTTATAATAATTGCAATTTTGAAAAATTTTAATTATTAAATATATTAAATTTTTATCACAAAATTAATAATTCAAATTTTTATCATATATTTTATTGGATTTATACCAAAGGTGTTTTTTACTAGTTTTTTCTATATGTTCGTTGACCCTTAGAACAATTAAAAGGTCCAGAATCCGAACCCATTAGCCGATGTCGCCCATATGCAATCCCCGCCGTACTTTAAGTCCTAGTAACCTACAGTTAAAATTTCATCAATATAGCTCCATTAGTTTTTGAGTTATCGTGCCTACGGACGGACGGACATGGCCAAATTAACACAGGAGGTCACGCTTATCACAAATATATATACTTTTCCATATCTAGCTCGCTTCCTTTTGCTGGTTACAAACACCATACCAAAGTTAATATACCCTTTTCCTATTATTGTTATTAAATATTTTTTATTTAACGGGCCTTTTCATAGGTGTAGGGTATAAAAAGTTAATAAGAACTATGGCTCCTACTCTACCCTTTGTCAGAAAAGAGATAATCTCTTCCACCCCCGAAATGACTAGGCCAAATTTAAGTACTATCTTAGAAGATCCAGAAGAGAATGCAAGGGAAAGTAGAAGAAATAGGATAAGACAACACAAGTTTCAGATCGAAATAAATTACCAACAGACAGTAGATGACAATGGAAATCAAAATGAAGATCAATAATTATAACTTGGAAGGGAAGAACAGGGTACCAGATGTGATAAAAGGAATGAAGATTTTTCTGGTGAGCCAGTAAAATATGGTTCATAGAGAAATAGTGCCGCCGAAATCTTGATGATTTACAATCTAATTAGATATACTCCTAAATATTATGGGATTTTATTTATTGTCAGGAACAAAATTATCGAAGAATAAATAAAAAAATAAAATAAAAAATTAGTGGCATGCAAGGTACCATTATGTAGGCCCAGAATTGTCGATTGTCTAGACCAACATTATGCAGATAATAGGGATTTAAGCATTATCGCAAATGAGATGACTTCAAAAACAAACAAGTAGCATAAAAGGATTTTATGAATAAATTTATGAAAATTTGGCTTTGATACTTGAAAAACTCTCCTCGATTGGATTAAGATTCGAAGCTTTGATTATATAGGACTGAACACTATCAAGAAAAAGCTCTCAACACTGTTGTTATGGGACTAAATGAAGACTTTGCGAACTTTATAAGTATGAGAGAACCGAAAGATCTCCCAGATGCCTTATATTATTGTCTGAAACTAAAAGACATTTATACATAACGGAAAGCAACATCCGGAAACACGGTAATAAGTAATAACCAACAAATGACCAAATTACATAATTATACAATACAATAATTTATAGACCAAAATTTAATAGAATATCTGTACCAAATCACCAAAATAATTTTCAGGCAAACCATCAAAGCAATCACCAATTTAAATCTGCACGATATCAGTTAAATATTAACAGCCAAAATTATAATAATAATACTAATAATTTTCAAAGTGGACGTAATCACTATAGCAATAACCACAATCCCAATAATCTCAAAAATAATCGAGGTTACTATAATTATAGCAATAATATCTGTAATAATCAGACGGGACGCAATTACTGTACTAATAATTCGAGAAATTTTCAAAACGGAAAAAATTATTATAATAACAATACAGTGAACTTCAGGAAAAATTCTTCGCAAATCACAAAAGAGCAGATACGATATCAGGAGATTAATCAAGGATTAGGAAGAGAAGGAACAGAAATTAATAAATATGAACAAAATAAAGAAACAGAAAATCAAGAACGATGTTGCTTATGCAAGAGAAATTTTTTAGATAAGACTATTCTTCTCTCCCGTATGTTGAACACCCATTCAAATTCACCACCAAATTTGGAATTTCACCCCTAATTTTATTATCTAAGCAAAAATGACTAAAACTAAGAGACAATTTCTTCAATGTTAAGAACCCATTTTAAATTTAGAAAAACCTTTAACATATGTTAAA
This sequence comes from Dolichopus griseipennis, assembly GCA_963082915.1. Lineage (NCBI taxonomy): Eukaryota > Metazoa > Arthropoda > Insecta > Diptera > Dolichopodidae > Dolichopus > Dolichopus griseipennis. The sequence goes on along the minus strand of OY720441.1, from coordinate 261,820,474 downwards.
ATATAATGCTGCAGCTTTAAATTTTGTATATTTGTAAAAACAAATTTGAACAGGTATTCAAGTTACAGGTTTAAAAATAGCAAAATTTCAATTTTCCAGCCCTTATAGCTCCTAAACAAAAATAATTTTGCTAACCGACTCCCAATAATTTTTGAGGATCTAACGTCTTCCAAAATTTCAAGACCATAGCTTTAATTATTAGAAGATATTTAGGCCAAAAATTTTCCAAAAAATGAGTTTTGCATAATATTAAATTTTAGTACCATATGGCAACCTTATACATTTAAGAAATGTATTTTTGTGAAGCCTAAGCAAGCAGCTCTCTTTTACCGTTTTTAGATTAAAAATTCACATAAAAGAACTCTTGTTAGACCATTTTAAAAAAGGGCTTTTTCCAACTTTGGGGGGCTGTAGCTCCGTAACGGGTGGGGCTACAGGAAAAAGTTCTTCTACGAAATTATTTTTTTCGGAGTACCTATTTCTGGTTAAAATTTCTTAACTCTGTTTCAAACGGTGTAAAAGTTTTGTAAACATATGGACGGACGGACAGAGAGAAGCTATATAGGCACATTTTTACAAAATTTTTTGAAAATATGCTAAAAATGTAAATAAATAACAAACGAAGAGATTTCGGTTTGATGGAATACTTATATTAATATTGTTTTGAAACTTGAATGAGAAAAATGTTTTTTTTATAATAATAATAACGTATGTTAAACACATGTTTAGAAAGTAGGTTCCCATTACTTAATAAGACCTACAAAGAAGTTATTTAATAAGAATTACTTAAAGAAATTGAAATTTATTATTATACCCGTGCATACATAAATGAACATCGGGTATATTAAAATTGCTCCTCCGTTTGTAACGCATCGAAATAGACGAGCTAGATATAGTGTCAAGGGTACGTATCGAATCAGTATCGAAAAGTGCATCGATCTAGCTATGTGTGTTCGTCCGTCCGTCCGTCAGCACGATAACTCAAAAACTATAACAGCAAGAGTACTGAAACTTTCACAAAGTAATTTTTAGACAATTTGTAGGTTCTCTATTGTTTTTGGTTAAAATCGGACAAAGGATTTGGGTAGCTGCCATACAAATTTTTCGAAATTATATGAATTTTTTCAAAATTAATAACTAAATAGAAACCAAATATAAAAACAAACAATATGTAGTTAAATTATTAATCGATTCATCCCTCCGTTCGAATCCAGGCTAGGGAAAATTTTTTTTTTTTTTTAAATTCATTTTTTGTATCTATTTTCTTCTATTTATATACTTTTAATTTCTTTTTAATAAAATATATGTATTTATTTTATATATGTAAAATTTTATTTTATAGAAAATTTGACAGAAAACTCTCATTTATATTAAAAATTATTCATTTTTTAAATATTTTTATAAAAAAATTCAAAACTGTTATTTAAAACAAACAATTGATACCATGGCAACTACAATTATTAAAAAAAAAAAAATTAAGATAAATAAAAACTCGTTGTGTAGGGAAATTATTAATTCTTTGGTGTAGTGGTTAGGACATGCCACTAGTATTCAAAACGTTTCAGTTCGAATCTAGACTGGGGCAAAATTTTTTGTTTTTTTTTTAAATTCATCTTAAAACTCTCATTTATAAATTTTCATTTTTTTTTAATACATTTTTAAAAAAATTCAAAACAGATATTCAAAACAAACAATTGCTACCATTGCTTAGTGGTTAGGACGTCGACCTTTTAATTGAAAAGTGTGGGTTCAAATCTCGTTCAGAGCATATTTTTTTTTAAATTCATCTTTTTTTTTAATTAATCTTTTTTTTATTAATTTTTTTTGTAATTAAATATAAAAAAACAAATATTTTGAATTTTCTGTCAAACAGTTAAATTGCAATATATGAAATTCTTATTTATTTAATACATAATAGTGTACGCACGGGTATCTAAAAGTTGACAAGGGTAACTATAATCTTCCTCGTTTTTAATAATTTTGAAAACTGTTTTGTCCAATAAACGAAAATTATTTTAAAATATTAATTTTTTTTAACTAAATTTATGGAACAGTAATCCACTTAGAAATTTCCGCTTATTGAGAAATATAATTTAAGGCTAAAATGTGAATTCTTACAAAATGTAATAAAGAATCTAATTTATAAAGAACGATAAGAAAATAAAAATATTGTAATTTTCACTAGAACAATTGTAACAAAAATTGTAAAAGATCAGATAAAATTTGGAACTAAACCTAGAAGTTATAAAAGCATAAAGAAAAATTAACTTATATTATATATATATCCTGGGTAAATTTAGCGATGTCCGTCCATTCGTCTGTCCGTAGGCACGATATTTTAAAAACTAATGACGTTACTTTGATGAATTAACTGACTCGTTACTTTGGTAATGAAAGTACTGTGGGTATTGCTTATGGTCGAGATCTGATATTGCGTTTAGTCTCTAGAAGCTTTTGATCGAATTGATGATAAACGAGCATAATTGCGAAACCATTGAAGATAGAAGCTTAAAATAAAAATGCCTTAAGGCACAGTTGTTTCTTCTTATTTTCTTTGTGTCCTTGAAATTTTGGACAAATTAGAGTAGTTTTCCGGGTACCACCCTCACTATTCCCAAAACCATAAAGCATATTTTCGAAATGAATAAAGATAGTATCTTGAAATAAATGAAGAAGCTTTAAATTGGGTATAACGGTTTTCTTCCTATTTCCTGCGCGTCCCCAAAATTTAAATTATTTGGAGTGGTGGTTCAGCTACCTCTCCCCGACATCATAAGGCAAGTCACTTAAAATAAAGATAAAACCCTCAAATTTGGTAGAAAATTTTTTTTTCATGTTCCTGAAATGTTGTAACAATGTTCAAGTGGTTCGGGTATCTCCCACGAGCTCCCAAAATCTATCAAGCACATCTTCAAAATTAATAAAGATAGAAACTTCAAATTTGATATACCAATGTTCTGTTTTATTTCCTAATATAGGCAATTATTTAAAGTCGGGGTTCAAGGGCTTTCCACACTCTTACTTAGCAAGGATATCTTCGATATTAATAACGATAGCAACCTGAAATTTGTAACAAAAGTGTTCTTTCCTATTTGCTTTCTTAATTACCACTTTTAAATATTCAAAAGGATTATATAGTATTATATTACGTATTATATTTTATAAATTAACAAGTGATGGAAATACCCAGTGGTTTTAAAAAAGCAGATTTTCAAAACTATATTGTTTTACAAACTGAGTTTAATTTTGGAAATATATACACTGGTGACTAAGTTACTGCTTACTTGTAAAAAAAAAGATTAAATTTTTAATTTTTAAGTCCTAATAGCACTTCAATGGGGAAGGTTGCCATTGTTATCAAGGATCTATCTATATTCCCCCTTCTTAAAATTTTGCAAAACTTAGTTTTAGATAACGGTAAATTTTAGTACCGTATGATAACCCTATACATTTGGCTTTTAAATTTTTTATAAAGCTTATAAAAAGAGCTGTCTTTAACCGTTGAAAATATACTTTATAGAACTCTTGTTATAACTATTTAAATATAGGGCTTTTTCCGACTTTGAGGGGCTATAGCTCCGTAACGAGGGCCCTTCAGAAAAAAGTTGAAACTATATAGGCACATTTTTACACAATTTTTGGAAAATGTGCTAAAAACTGAAGTATTTTTTTAAAATACTACTAAATTTCTTTTTCACTTTTATTATATCAGATATTTTACTGAATTATTATCATAGGTAATATATAATTAAGAAATTGCTTATGATACTTAAATTCTGTTCAAAAATTCTGGCTGCATGTATGAAAAGTTCTAAATTTGTCCTTGTATTTCCGAAATGCATTTATTACATGTCTTGCATTTTTAAGGTTTTCTAGTTGGGACATAAACCAGAAATTTAAATTATTTTAAATTTTTAAAAATTAGAATTACTAAATTTTGTGATAAAAAACTAATCAAGGCAATAATGTTTTTAGTTCGCTGTTGTTTACATTAAAAACCATCAAATTATATAAACCAATATATATATTTCTCTCGAATAACTCTAAATTTAATGAAATTTAATGACACAGATAACAGTAGCATTATGATTGTAATACTTTTTTATAACAGAAATGCACAAAATTCATGATCATAAATATAAAAAATGAGAATTAACCATTTCTAATCGCAATGTTTCAATCAGAAATTATATCTATTCCATACCTGTAACCTGGATCACATCATATTTCAAGGAAAACTAAATAGGATTCCTATAAATCTATAAATTAAATCAAACCATTTTTCAAATTAAAAGAATTAAAATATTAAAAATTAAATTATACAATAAATTATACAACAATAAAAAATGAACAAATTAAGAGAATGAATTTAAAAATTATTTAAAATTGAAATTATAATTAATCAAGCGTAATAAATCATTCAACAGTAAATGCAGTACAGCAAAAATTAATAATTCTGAAGAGAAGTAATTGAAACCTCAATGTAAAATTTTATTTAATTGTATAAAAAGTTTTAAATCTATAATTTTGTAATTGCATTTTATAAATACATTTATTTCAAGTTCTTTAGTTTTTAAATATTTCTAAAAAGATAAGTTAGTAAGAATTTTTAATATTTTTGAATAAATATTTTTGAATTAAAAATAATTAGAAAATGTTTTAAGTATTTTAAAGTTAAGTTCGGTATCTATGTCTTACAATCAAAAAATAAAAGTTTTTATGGTTTTAAAATGACTTGTAGACTTCTAATTAAATTTGAACCAAATAGGTGTAGGATATTTCTAAGGGTGCGTTTATGTTGGAGCTGCGATAAGTGATAAGAGCGTCGATAAGAGCATAGCGAAGAAAACTATATACATAATTTAAATAGAGGTGTTTATGTTGGAGCATCGCTTTCATCATCGATAAACGATAAGAGCATAGAAAACTCTTTATTCAGTTTTCTACGCTCTTATCGATGATCAAAATGTATAAATAATTGTTTTGCTCTCGTTTATTATTTAAATTTTTTATATAAATGTTATGTTATTTTTGTTCGTTAATTTTTTCTTTAATACAAAATCTCAAGCAGGTGCAATAATATTAAATAATTAATATAAATAATTATAAATATAGTTTTTAATTCATAAAATAGAATGATTTTTATAATTTTAATTATAAAATATAATCAAATAAAATTTGGTTCAAATAGTGATGGAGGTGAAACTGTGATCAGAGAAAAATTGATTAGATCATACCTTTATGATGCAAATTATAGAAAATGCTTGAACTCACAGTAATAACCGAACAAATTTTATATTATTATAAAATTCAACATTCAATATAAAATTTATATCATATCAACATCAAATATAAAAAATCACAATATATTATATCAACATCAAATATAAAAAATCAATTAAATTAAATTTTTTTGAAAGAAAATAAAACTATTTTCCAATTAAAAAGGATAATATTTACTTCAGTTTATGGCTACAATCGAAGCTCCAATATAAACACTCAATAAGAGCATAGCTTTTTCTATGCACTTATCGATGCTCTCATCGATGCTCTTATCACTTATCGCAGCTCCAACATAAACGCACCCTAAGTCGGTTGCACTAACTTACTGTTTCTTTACTTGTTTCTTGTTTTTATTTTAATAAATCTTTTTAGAAACTAGTATTTCTAAACAGTGAACTGAATAATTTAAAGAATTTTTTTGTGCTTCGAAATTAAAAATATAAGACCAAAATTTAATAATCAAATTGAAATTTTTTCAATTATAAAAATTCCCCGCATGCAAGCTAAGTGTGGTTTATAAGCTTTTTTATCTACTAGGCATAAAAAATTTATTTTTATTTTACTACGATAAAAATCAAAAATGACAAAAAACATATAATTGCCTAAAATTTCAAAGGAATGCACCTTCTAATTAAAAAATATATTCTGTAGTTAATAAAAAGTAAGGTTTCTTTAAAAAACAAAATTTAATTTTAAAATGACAGGTTGTTTATTTAATAAATTCAAATAAAAAGTTAAGGCAAAAATTAAAAAAAGAAAAACATTTACTACTTAAAACAAGATTTATCTATATGCAGTCGTATTGAAATGCAGCTTTATTTGACTAACGAAGTTAATAAATTTTTAAATATGAATTTCAAAAGCGTTAGTACATGGTTAGAAGTGGATAAAAAGGTAGCATTTGAAAATTTGGAGGCAACTTTCAATTTAGATTTTGTTAGAGCAATTATATGTGATCAGAGGGCTTGTAATAGGAAATGTTAAAAAATGTTAGATGCTTTAATAAAATACATTTTTTTTTTCTATTTTTTCCAATGAGTGAAAAAAAAAAATTTCACACTTTTTGATCCAGTGCATTTAGTTAGATCTAAATATTAGAAATATGTTTTTGTTTTATTTGTTTGATGGCTACATTCAATATTATTAATGTTCCTACTTACCCATTCATAAAAAAATACTAACCAATTTTTTAGAAAAGTGGCAAACAGTTCGGAGAAACAAGAAACAAAAAACAAGAATCAAGTAAAAAAATTAAAACTATTCATATCATTGAGGTACGAATTGAGATGTACGAAATGTTTATTTGTGTTTTTTATACCCTACACCTATAGAATAGGTAAAAGGGTATATTAACTTTGGTATGGTGTTTCTAACCACCTAAAGGAAGCGAGCTAGATATGGAAAAGTATATATATTTGTGATCAGCGTGACCTCCTGAGTCGATATAGCCATGTTCGTCCGTCTGTCCGTCCGTCCGTAGGCACGATAACTCAAAAAATAATGGGGCTATCTTGATGAAATTTTAACTGTAGGTTACTAGGACTGAAAGTACGGCGGGAATTGCATATGGACAAAATCGGCCCATTGGTTCGGATTCTGGACCTTTTAATCGATCGAAGGGCTAACGATCATATATAAAATATCACAATAACTCAACAACTAATGACGCTTTCTTCATCAAGTTTGTGCTGTAGGTTACTAGTAATGAAACTACTTCGGGGTTTGCGTAAGATCGGAATTGGACCATGGGTTCGGAACCTAGAACTTTTTGATCGAATTTAGGCCAAACGAGCATAATTCCGAAACCAAAGAAGATAGAATCCCCAAATTAAGTAGCAGGGTGTCCCTTCCTATTTCCTTAATGGCTTTGAAATTTGGACCCCATTGGAGTAGTGGGTCGGGGACCAGCCGTACATTTCCGAAGACCTTAAAGCATATCTTTAAAATTAATAAAGATAACAACTTAAAAAAATGTAGAAGCTTCAAATTTGGCACAAGGGTGTTTTTTACTATCCCTTGCGTGTCCCCCTAATTTGGGATCAATTGGAGTGGTGGTTCAGTATCCCTCTTAGACCCTCTTAAGTTTTAAAAGCTTATAATCGAAATTATTAAAAATAGTAACTTAAAATTAAGATAGAACGTTCAAATTGTGTACAAGGGTTGACTAGTGATTAAAGTTAAGCGTGGACTGCATATGGGCGAAATCAGCCCAAGGGTTCGGATTCTGGACCTTTTAATCGGTTTCAGGGCTAACGAACATATATAAATAATCACGATAACTCAACAACTAATGACGCTATCTTCATGAAATTTGTGCTGCAGGTTATTGGTAATGAAACTACGGCGGCGATTCCGTACGGTGAGGATTGGACAATGGGTTTGGAACTTAGAACTTTTTGATCGAATTTAGGCCAGACTAGCGTAATTCCGAAACCAATGAAGATAGAACCTCCAAATTTGGTTTCAGGGCGTCGCTTTCGATTTTTTTAGTGTCCTTGAAATTTGAGTCCAATTGGAGTAGCGGGTGTGGACCAGCCACTCAGTTCCAAGGACCTTAAAGCATATTTTCGAAATTAATAAAGATAGTAACTTGAAACAAATGTAGAAGCTTCAAATTTGGCACATGGGTGTTCTTTACTATTTCCTGCGTGTCCCTCTAATTTTGTACCTTTCTTAGACCCCCCAATGTGTAAAAGTTTATCATCGAAATTAATAAAACTAGTAACTTAAAATTAAGATAGAACGTTCCAATTGTGTACAAGTATTAACTAGTATTGAAAGTATGACGGGGACTGCATATGGGCGAAATCGTACCATAATTTCTGGTTCTGGAACCCTTGAAAAGTTCAAGGGCTAACAAACATATATCTTAAAAACACCATAACTCAAAAAATAATGCCGCTATTTTGATGAAATTTAAACTCTAGGTTACTAGTAATGAAAGTACCATTGGAATTGGTTCTGGTCGAGTTTGGTCAATGAGTTCGGATTCTAGAAGCTTTTGATCGATTTGAGGCCGAACTAGTATAATTTCGAAGCCAAAGAATATATTTCCTATTTCCTATGTGTCCCCAAAATTTAGACTTAATTGTAATGGTTCAGCTATGTTCAAAGGAACTTGCTGCATTTATGTAAAATTTATTTTTATATTTAAATGAATTATATGAAAAGGTGTAAATTTGCTAATAAATTTAAATAAAATTGTACTTTTGTGTTATACAGAAAAAAATATTAACATCTAGCGCTACAGTAAAAGTGCAACGCACGATAAAATTTTGTACTGAACGAAATGTATTGTGTAGCGATTTTCAATTGACGTTTAAGTGTTTGCATTTTAATGTAAAAAGTGTTTGTTTACAAGATTTTTCTGATAATTTTTGAAAGTAATGCATTTCTTATAAAATTAAAAATATAAATTGATTAAAACATAAAAAGTATAAGATTAAAAATAACATACGCATTTGATTAATTTTAAAAATTGGTATTTTAATAATATTTTAAATAAAAGAATAATAAGGATAGAAATACAATTATAAAAATGATTTTGAATACCATAGAAATTTTCCGTTGTGTTCATAATTTAAATAAAATAAAAATATACCAAAAATCATTTAAAATCAAATGTCATTTAATTTTGCTGCAAACAATACAACAATTTAGCGCAACTTCATTCTGAACGACACTATTGCTTAAATTTTTTCGAAGATTTTTTATCTAAAAAGTGTACAAAACAAATATACATATTATCAGAGTAGGTTCCATGAAAAATAAATTACACTTAAAAAAAAGACATTTTATCAGTGATGTGGTGTTTTCCGTTGTTTATTTCAAATATTACAAAAAGAAGAGTCATGAATTGAAATATTTTGAATTTGAAATCCATATATCAATTTTTTTTAATATTTTTAATAAAGTACAATATCTTAATTGTAATGTTTTAATTTTATTAAAACGATAACCAAACTACTAATACACAAATATGTTAGCGAGACTTAGTTATTTTACATCACGTGATTTCATACAATGTAATTCGATCATCAATTGTATTAATAGAACAGCAACAGATATGTATTTGAAATAGAATATAGAGGCAAATATAAAGCAAAAATTAATATGAATTTTTATTTTTATTTTTGTTAAAATTGTAATAGAAAAAAGCAGGTATGATATCCAGAAAAATTTTAAAGTAGTAAAAAGGTTATTTTTATACCCTACACCTATAGAATAGGTAAAGGGGTATATTAACTTTGGTATGGTGTTTGTAACCACCTAAAGGAAGCGAGCTAGATATGGAAAAGTATATAAATTTGTGATCAGCGTGACCTCCTTAGTTGATATAGCCATGTCCGTCCGTCCGTCCGTTCGTAGGCACGATAACTCAAAAAATAAAGGAGCTATCTTGATGAAATTTTAACTGTAGGTTACTAGGGCTGAAAGTACGACGGGGATTGCAAACGGGCGAAATCGGCCAATGGCTTCGGATTCTGGACCTTTTAATCGGTCTAAGGGCTAACGAACACATATAAAAAATCTCGATAACTAAACATCTAATGACACTACCTTCATAAAATTTGTGGTGTAGGGTACTGGTAATGAAACTACCTCAAAACTTGGTACCAGGGTGTCTCTTTCTATTTCCTTAGTGTCCTTGAAATTTGGTACCAATTGGAGTAGCGGGTTGGGGACCAGCCACACAGTCCCAAAGGCTTTAAAGCATATTTTCGAAATTAATAAAGATAGTAACTTCAAACAAATTTAGAAGTTTCAAATTTGGTACATGGGTGCTCTTTACTATTTCCTGCGCGTTTTCCTAATTTGGGATCAATCAGAGTGGTGGTTCAGTACCCCCCAAGGTTACACTTACACCCTCCAAGGTTAAAAAGCATCATCGAAATTAATAAAAATATTAACTTAAAATTATGATAGAACGTTCCAATTGTGTACAAGGGTTAACTACTTGTACATAACTACTTGTATGGTTTCGGGTTCTGCAACCTTTAAAAGTTCAAAGGCTAACGAACATATATCTTAAAAGCAGTATAACTCAAAAAATAATGCCGCTATTTTGATGAAATTTAAACTCTAGGTTACTAATAATGAAAGTACCATGGCAATTGGTTCTGGACAATGAGTTTCGAGTTCGGACAATGAGTTCGGATTCTAGAAGCTTTTGATCGATCTAAGGCCAAAAGAGTATAATTTCGAAGCCAAAGAATATATTTCCTATTTCTTATGTGTCCCCGAAATTTAGACTTAACTGTAGTATTGGTTCAGATGCCTCCCAAGAAATCCCAAAACTAAAAAGCTTATCTTCGAAATTCAAAAGATAGAAACTTTAAATTTGATACACGAGGGTTCTTTGCTATTTCAGTTTATATTTAACACTTTTATATTTTTGAAAGGCTAAGAATTTTACCATATAACATATTTTGTATAATATTTTATAAATTAAAAACAAAATAGTTTTTTAATAAACGGTTAAATTCCTTTTTTTTAATGTTAATCATTTCATATATTTTATTGAGGTGACCAGAGGTGATACATAATTAAGACATTGAGTACAATACTTAAGCTATATTCAAAGGTACTTGCTGCATTTATGTAAAATTTATTTTTATATTTAAATGAATTATATGAAAAGTTCTAAAATTGTAATTGTACTTTAGAAATAGATTTATAGCAAATTTTGCGTTTATAAGCTTTTCTAATAGGTACATAAACTAACAATTTAAAATAATTGCAATTTTGAAAAATTTGAATTATTAAATATATTATGCTTTGATTAGCTTTTTATCACAAAATTAAATAATTAAAATTTTTTCACTTTTGTAAATGAATTGATGCCGAAATCATGCGATTTCAACAATGTGTAGTTCCCGCCTTACCTTTAATACTAGTTAACCTTTGTACACAATTCGGAATGCCTTTTACGCTTTCTACTACTTTTTGATTTACTACTTGCTGTAAATAAAAATTTTTATGATAGTCTTCATTTTGTTTCATTAAGAATAAAGAATAAAGTAGGTTTACTGGGTCGGTAAGGTTCATGTCGGTATACTGGGAGATTCGAGCATGGTTTCGAAACTTAGAACATTTTGATCAAATTTAGGCCAAACAAGCATAATTCCGAAACCAATGAAGATAGAACCTCCAAATTTGGTATCAAGGTGTCCATTCCTATTTCTTTAGTGTCCTTGATTTTTTGACTTGATTTTTGGAGTCGTGGGTCGGGGACCAGCCACACATTTCCGAAGCCCTTAAAGCATATCTATAAAATTAATAAAGATACCAACTTGAAACAAATGTAGAAGCTTCAAATTTGGCACAAGGATGTTCTTTGTTATTTGTGTAGCTCGCTAAATTGGGATCAATTGGAGTGGTGGTTCAGTACCCATCTTAGACCTACCAAGGTTTAAAAGCTTATAATCGAAATTATTAAAATAGTATCTTAAAATTAAGATAGATCGTTCCAATTGTGTACAAGGGTTCACTAGTATTTAAAATACAGCTCGGACTGCATATGGGCGAAATCGTACCATGGTTTCGGGTTCTGGAACCATCTATCTTAAAAATAGCATAACTCAAAAAATAATGCCGCTATTTTAATGAAATTTAAACTGTAGGTTACTAGTAATGAAAGTATCATGAGAATTGGTTCTGGTCGAGTTTGCTCAATGAGTTCGGATTCTAGAAGCTTTTGATCGATTTGAGGCCGAACTAGTATAATTTCGAAGCCAAAGAATATATTACCTATTTCTTACGTGTCCCCGAAATTTAGACTTAATTGTAGTGGTTCAGCTATGTTCAAAGGAACTTGCTGCATTTATGTAAAATTTATTTTTGTATTTAAATGAATTATATGAAAAGGTCTAAGTTTGTAATTGTATTTTAGAAATACATTTATTGCATATTTTGCGATTACAATCTTTTCTATTAGGTATATAAACTAACCATTTAAAATAATTGCAATTTTGAAAAATTTGGTTTATTAAATATATTATGCTTTGATTAGCTTTTTATCACAAAATTTAATAATTAGACTTTTTTCATTTCGTAATTGAATTGGAATAAATATATTTTAATTTATTTCAAGTTTTTTTGTTTTTTAATATTTTTAAATAGATAAATTAGTAAGAACTTGTAATATTTTTTAATAGATAGTGTAATTAGAAAATGTTTTTAGTATTATAAAGTTAATTTGGTTAGCTATGTCTTACGATCAAATTAATAATAGCTTTTATGGTGTTAAAATGACTTATGGATATGTTATTAAATTTTAACCAACCCTAAATATACCCTACACCTAGTATTTCTAAATCGGTTGCATCGACTGACTGTTTCTTTACTTGTTTTTATTTCAATAATTGAAATTAAAAATTTTTCCTTGCAACTGATATAAAACAACAGTAATTTTTAATTTCAAACTATCCTTGAACTAACAAACTATCCTATCCTTGTATTCATTTCGCGCTAAGTTTAAAATAATCAGGTTTTTTTTAATTTAAAAATGTTTTAAAACATATTTTTTTCATTTCGTCATTTCATATCAGTCATTTTAGTTTCTGTTAAAAATATTCTTTTAACAATTCTTTTTGACTAATTATAAATTTCATTTCCTTTTATTCCCAAATTAACTATTGCAAAGAATGACAAGCTTGCATTACGCTTGCCAGCAACGTTGCGTAAGTCATCGCTTGATCGTAATATTCAGTAGAATGGACATTTTTAGAACTAAGTATAAGAAATAAATTTTGATTCACTTATTTCTCAAAAATTGTCTAAAATTGTTCTTAAACCAAAATCATGATTCAATTCTAAGTTATTTTTATCAGACAAAAAGAAAGTAGGTATGCAATAAAACATTTAAAAAGAAAAACATAAAGAGACAGCAATTCTAAAAAAAATATTTTGTTAGTCTTAAAGTTCTAAGCAGATTGTTTTTCTGTTAGGTATATTTGAATATTATAATTTTTAAATAATTTATTTAATCGTACATGAATTTAAAAATTTTGAGAAAAAACTCAGCTTGCAAACCGAATGTGTCGCATATTTGATACAATTTTCAAATAATCGAGTTATCATTATTTTTTAAATGGATATTTCTAACTTGTATATGCCGATGTTACGTCCAAAAACTAAATGCTTTTCAAAATTGTCTATTATCTTATAAATAGTTTCTTTAATATGGATAAAAATAAAAAAAAATTCTTAAAACAAAAATAAATTTTGTATAAATTTTTTTTATATTTACTAAAAATTTAAAGGAAAATACCTAGAAAACAGTGTATGAAACTCGGTCTTAGAAATTTCAATTTAAAAATTTATATTATGTCATTTTCAGTAGTTAAAAATACCACTGATCGACAGAGCAATTTCAATTTTGGTAAAAAAATTATTTTCATTTCATTATTCATTAATCAAATACATATTTCATGCTTGTTTAAGAAACTGATACAATTATTTCTATTGCATTATTTATTCTTTAACTATTTTATGGTTGTTCACTCTGTATGCGTATAGTAACTGTTTGGTAATTTTTTGTTAAAATTTTAATTTTATTTGAAAAATTTTAGTACTATTTGTATGTGTGTTTGTACCTATTCAAATAAGTTTTTTCCACGGACGCAAAGGTTGTATATGTTAAACCACTTGGTTTTAAATTTTTTAAGCATAGATCTGCATATTAATATGTGCATTAAAATACAGGTTATTTTAACATTGTTCTATATTTAAAATTGAAATAGAAAAAGGGTATATTAACTTTGATATGGTGTTTGTAACCACCTAAAGGAAGCGAGCTGGACATGAAAAAGTATATATATTTGTGATTAGCGTGCACTCCTGAGTCGATATAGCCATGTCCGTCCGTCCGTCCTCAGGGGCGATAACACAAAAACGAATGGAGCTATCTTAATGAAATTTTAAATGTAGGTTACTAGGACTTAAAGTACGGCGGGGATTGCATATGGACGAAATCGGCCCATGGGATCGGATTCTAGACCTTTTAATTGTTCTAAGGGCCAACGAACATATAAAAATAAGGAGAACTCAACAACTAATGGCGCTTAAATCATGAATTTTGTGGTGTAGGTTAGTAGTAAAGAAACTATGGCGTGGATTGCGTGTGGTCGAGATTAGACCATTCGGATCCCAGAACTTTTTTATTAAATTTAGGCCAAACAAGCATAATACCGAAACCAATGAAGATAGAACCTTCAAATTCGCTATCAGGATCTTCCTTTCAATTCCCGCAGTGTCCTCGAAAGTTGGAACCAATTGAAATAGTGAGTCGGGGACCATCCACATAGTTTCGAAGTTTCAATTTTCGAGCCCTTATAGCTTCTTAACTTGGGGCTTGAAAAAAAATTTTCTTATTCGACTTCCACTTATTTCTGTGGACCTAACTACTTCCAAAATTTCAAGATCCTAGCTTGAACCGTTTAGAAGATATGTGTGGCCAAAAATTTTGCAAAAATTGAGTTTTGAATAATGGCGAATTTTAGTACCGTATGGCAACCCTAAACATTTGTCTTTTAAAATTTATAAAGCTAATAAAACCAGTTATCTTTTGCTCTTTTCAGATTGAAATACACCTAATAGAACTCTTGTTATAACAATTTGAATACACGGCTTTTTCTAACTCCGGGGGGCTGTAGCTCGTAACAGGTGTTACTGGGTTACTGAAAAAAATTCTTCTATGAAATTATTTATTTTGTCATACCTATCCATGGTTAAAATTTCTTTTCTCTATTTCAAACGATGTAAAAGTTTTTGTAAACATACCGACAGACTGACAGACGGACGGACGGACAGAGTGAAACTATAAAGGCACATTTTTACAAAATTTTTTGAAAATGTGCTATTTAATGAACGACGATTTTTTTTCTGTTCTTAATTTGTATTATATCATATCTATATTTTATTGAATTATCACCATATCTAATATATAATTAAGAAATTGTGTACGATACTTAAGTTGTAAAATTTATTTTTATATTTAAATGAATTATATGAAAAATTCTAAATTTCTCATTGTATTTTAGAAATAAATTTATTGCAAATTTTGATTATTAAATTTTGTAATAAAAAGCAAATGAAAGCCTTATTAGTTTTAACTAACATTAAAAACCATGAAATTATATAAACTTTTATATTTATATTAATATAAATTAATAATTCTTTCGAATAACTTTGAGTTTAATTATATAAAATATTAAAAAATAAGTAAATTAAGAGCATAAATTTAAAAATTATTGAAAATTGAAATAATTAATCAAGGGTACTAAATCATTCAACAGTAAATGCAATACATCTTAAAATCCTGAAAAGGAGTAATTACTGCATGTGTGTAAAATTTTATTAAATTGGATAAAAGTTTTAAATATATAGTTTTGAAATTTGTTGTTTAATATTTTTAAATTGATAAATTAGTAAGAATTGCTAATATTTTTTAATTGATAAAATAATTAAAAAATGTTTTTAGTATTATAAAGTAAATTTGATTAGCCATGTCTTACGATCAGATTAATAAAAGGTTTCATGATTTTAAAATGACGTATGGACTTTTCATTAAATTATAATCAAATAGGTGTAGGGTATTTCTAAGTCGGTTGGCCTACTGACTGTTTTTTTACTTGTTAGAAGTAATTCCAATAAATAATATTACAAATAAAAAATGATTTCCAATTTTTTTTTCATACAGATGCATGATTTATTTTTCAAATTAAAATTTTTATAAAATATTTTGTACTTCTATTTAAAATTTGGATGATGGTAATTCTAAAGTTATTAATCGATATAACTCCAAAACTATTGGTCCTATGACCCGCACCATCATAACCTTTAAATCAAAGTATAACTTATGAAAATCGGGGCTATCTCAAATTAAAAAATTGGGCTTGCGAACTTATATATATAGATTTTATATCTCATTTCGTCTGTAAAAAATTTAATATGTATTTATCATCAATTGGCACTAAATCTGTTAACATTGTTCCTTTTTTTTCTAGATATTTAAAAATTTATTTGCTTAAATTTATTTTTTTTTTTTTTTATTAAACATCCCTTTCTGAATATGGTTAGTAAATCTTATAAAATATTATATAAATTATTACTATTTTTAACAATGTACTTAGAATTACTTGTGTGAGTTTCTTCTTCTTCTTCTTCTATAGCTTTACAGCCCTTGATGAACCTGAGCTTCCGCTATAATTCTCTTCCATACATCCCGACCTTGTGCAACTCTCTTCCATTTTCTTATTCCTAAAATCCTTAAGTCATCTTCAACAGCATCTAGCCATCTTTTTTTTGGTCTCCCTCTACCTCTAGCACCCTGCATTTGGTGGAGAAACACTCTTTTTGTTGTTCTGTTATCCGGCATTCTTATAACATGTCCTATCAATTTTAACCTTTGCGCTTTTATGAATCTTATTATGGTTCTATATTCAGTCAATTGTTCAAGCTCGAAATTATTTCTTGATCTGTATGTACCATCTTCGTTTCTAACCGGTCCATATATTTTTCGAAGTATTTTACGCTCAAATATTCCCAGTTGTCTACAATCTGCAGTTTAAGCGTCCATGTTTCACATCCGTATGTTAGAACTGGTCTGATTAATGTTTTGTATAATTTAAGCTTTGTATTTCTCGACAACAGCCTGGATTTCATAAGTCTAGAGTATGTATAGTAACATCTACTTGCGGCTTGTATTTTTTCTCTTATTGCCACAGCGGTGTCTTCACTTTTACTGTATACAACTCCGAGATACTTAAACTGATGAACACCTTCGAACTTTTAATCATTAATATTCAAATCTTGCGTTGGCATATGTGATCTGCTTTTTACGAAGTATTTAATTTTGGGTTCATTTATTAGCAGTACAACTTTTCTAGCATCAGTTTCCAAACGTGTAAATGTTTCTTTTAGCTCTCTTAAATTCTTAGCAATTATTACAATATCATCGGCGAAAGCGCGTATTTGTATGAATTTTATAATATAGTTCCTTGAGGATCTATCTCTTTTACGACATAAAGAAAAACTAGATTAAATAGTAATGTTGATAGAGCATCACCCTGCTTAACTCCCGATTCTATTCTAAAAGATTCAGTGAACACCCCTTGAATTTTGACTCTTGCTGATGTGTTTGTCAGGGTTAGACATGCTAATCTTGTTAACTTTTCTGGGATGCCAAGTTTATTAAGAATACCACTAATTTTAGTTCTGTCTATGCTATCAAAAGCTTTCTGGAAATCTATGAACAGACAGTGTATATCTCTTGCGTATCTATCTATCTATCTATATATATAAAAGGGAATGTTTGTGGGTTTGTTTGTTTGTTTGTTTGTTTGTTTGTTTGTTTGTTTGTTTGTATGTAGCGAATAGACTCCTAAACTGCCCAGCCGATTTTCATGAAAATTTGTATATAGGGGTTTTTGGGTACGGAAAGAAATCGTGGCCCAAAAATTTTGCTCTAACGGACCGCCAAGTTGGGGCTGTGGTGCAAGTATTTAAACTTCTTTGTTCTAAAATGAAAACGGTTTGACCGATTGACTTCAAATTTTGTATACGTGATGCTCTTTGAGAATTGAGTAGACACTATTAACAGTTTTGGAATTTGTTAACCCATGTCGGGCCGACGGGTGGTCAAAAAAAATTTTGGGTCCAAACTTTGTCCGATTTTACGAAATTCTGCTTTGGTTTAAAAGAAAGCCCCAAAAAAATTTTTGTTGAGATCCATTAACCCTTTGCGGCCCAACAGCTTTTTATAGGTTTTTTCAATACTTTACTCTAAATTCGAAACGGTTTGACCGATTGACTTCAAATTTTGTATACGTGATGCTCTTTGAGAATTGAGTAGATACTATTGACAGTTTTGGAATTTGTTAACCCATGTCGGGCCGACGGGTGGTCAAAAAAAATTTTGGGTCCAAATTTTGTCCGATTTTACGAAATTCTGCTTTGGCTTTAAAGAAAGCCCAAAAAAAAATTTTGTTGAGTTCCATTAACCCATTGCGGCCCAACAGCTTTTTATAGCTTTTTTCTATACTTTACTCTAAATTAGAAACGGTTCGACCAATTGACTTCAAAATTTGGATACGTGATGCTCCTTGAGAATTGAGTTGACACTATTAACAGTTTTGGAATTTATTAACCCATGTTGGGCCGACGGGGTGTCAAAAAAAATGTTGGGTCCGAATTTTGTCCGATTTTATGAAATTCTGCTTTGGCTAAAAAGAAAACCCAGAAAAAAATTTTATTGACTTGCATTAACCCATTGGGGCCAACAGCTTTTTATAAGTTTTTTCAATACTTAACTCTAAATTAAAAACGGTTTGACCGATTTTCTTTAAATTTTGTATACGTGCTCCCCTGTGAGAATTGAGTTGACACTATTAACAGATATGGAATTTGTTAACCCATGTCGGCCCGACGGTTGGTTAAAATAATTTTGGAAGCTAATATTGTCAAAATTTGCGAAGTACTGCTTTGGCTAAAAAGAAAGCCCCAAAAAAATTTTGTTGAGTGATTTGGAAGCAATTAAATTACGTCCAATTTTGCGCAATACTGATTTGCCCAAAGAGAAAGTGTAGTTCCGTTGACCCAGTGGGGCACAGTGGCTTTTAATAGATTTTTGCGTTACTTAACTCTAAAGTAGAAACGATTTGACCGGTTTACCTCAAGTTTTATATGTGTGAAGCAACTTGAAAATGGAGTTGAGTCTGTTAACAGTCGGTCTTGCGATTTTTCAAAAAAATTTTTTGGTAGTAAATTACGTCAAAATTTGGAAAGTAGTTCGTACTGCTTTGAATTACAGAAATTTTCAAAAATTACTAGAATAATCCTAGAAAAATCGTTTTAAAAAAGATTGCTTTCACACATTTTAAAATTTACATGTGTAAACCGTGTGTAATTTTTGTGTTAACTTTTTGCAGTAACATCAACTTCAGTTAAACCTCCGTTGAGAGGCGCAGCAACGCGCACCGGGTATTAGCTAGTTCATTATATTTCTCAAATATCTGACTCAGAGTAAAGCGTTGGTCCATAGTTGATCTGTTTACTCTAAAACCACATTGATAGTCACTAATAATTGTTTCGGTTACAGTGTCAATACGACTATGTAGTATGTTAGAGAATATTTTGTATGCTATATTGAGCAGTGATATTCCACGATAATTATTGCAGTCTTTTTTGTTTCCCTTTTTATGTGTTGGGATAATAACACTTTTTGCCAGGTTTCTCGAATATTTTCTGTACGCCATATAATTTTTATTAGGTCGTGGTATTTCTTATACAGTTTTTTTCCGCCGTATTTTACCAATTCAGATATTATAGTATCTTCCCCACTTGCTTTTCCATTTTTAAGTTTCTTAATAGCATTAATCACTTCCTCTAAAATTGGTTCTTGAATTTCATTTTCAACTGAATATATTGACTCCATTTGGCTTGTATTGCTCCTTACTTGTTCATTATTCAGTAATTCGTCAAAATACTCCTGCCACCTTTCTAGTATTTGTTGTTGTTCGTTAAGTAGATTTCCTTCTTTACTTAAACATGCATTGAATTTTGGCATCGTCGTATGGATGTCTGTATTTTTGCGCTGTTGTAGAATTTCTTAATATGCCTTTCAGCATTATTTTCAATTTCTTCAATTTGCTTATTTAAAGGCTGCCTCTTCTTCTTTCTCATTAGTTTATTCGTTTCTTTTCTTTTTTGCTTATATATAATTTCATTTGCTCTTGTGTTTTGTACTAGCAGCTTCTTTCTCGCTTCATTTTTTACTTCTATAATTTCTTTGCATTCTTGATCAAACCACTGATTTCTTCTATTTCCGTTGTTTTTGGGGATAATTTCCGATGTCGTTGTAACTATTGTATTTTGCATATCTTTCCATTTTTCGTTAATATTGCTATTGGCATCTAGAGTAAAATTTTCTATTTTGCCTACCAATTCTGCTTGGTATCCGTTTCTTAGGTTTTCATCTGTGATTAGTTTATCTATTTCCCAATTATTGGTTTTTTGTTTCTTTTTTGTATTTACTACAGAAATTCTTTGCCTTATTTTAGCTTTGATGAAATAGTGATCAGAACCACAATTTGTACCTCTACAATTCCTTACGTCAATTACGCAAGTGGCATGCCGCTTGTCTACCAAAAGATGATCAATTTGATTCGCACCTCTTCTGCCTGTTATTTTCCAAGTTTGTTTGTAAATTTGTTTATGAGGGAATGATACACTACTAACCCACATATTTTGACTTGCTGCGAAACTGATAATTTTTGATCCATTATCATTTGTTAGATCATGCATGGAGTATCCGCCTGCTACTTGCCTAGTAAAGCTTTCCTTGCCAATTTGGGCATTAAAATCGTCCAATTTATAATGACCATATCATGTTTTGGTATTTTGCTACATGTACTTGCTAGCCCATCATAGAAATTATCTTTGTCTTCTTCCGGGCTAATTTCCGTTGGTGCATATACTGATATTAAAGTTATATTTTTATATGTACTTGTGATATTTCTACTTGTGTGAGTTTACAGAATGAATATCCTATTCTCTATACTACTTCTACAATTACATTACATTAAAAAATTAATTTTACCAACTATCTACATTACATGTATTTATTTATTTAATTAGATTATATGGTTTTAATCTTCTTAATCGTCTTGTGTTGTTGCGGTTGTTCATCAGTTGTAAAACTTCTATGTTAACATGCTGCGAAAGTCTGTTCTGATGTTATGTGGCATATTCACCTATTACATCTTCGATTAACTTTATGTTAAGGTCATTATGAATTTCTTCATTGGTTACATAACGATTCGTGTTGGTAATCGTACGAAGAAATTTATTTATTTGGACTACGCTGAATATTTGCTCTATTTGATGAATTTGTACATCCCCACATCTGGATACCATATGTCCAACTAGGCTTAATTATTGACAAATAAATGAGTCTTTTGGATGAAAGTTTGAGTTTAGAATGTTTGCCTATAATCCACCACATTTCACGTAGTTTTAAGTTAATTTTTAGTGCTTTTTGTTTAACGTGATGTTTCCAGTTTAACCGTTCATATAGATGTAACCCCAAATATTTTGCTGATTTTTCTTGTGGTATTTGAATGCCATTTAAATAAGTGCAATATTGATCGTTTTTCTTTTTTAATGTGTATGTTACTTGTACTGATTTTTGTTCATTAAACTTAATCTTCCTATCATTTGTCCATTTGGTTACTTTATTTAAAGCACGTTGAAGTTTTCTTGTTGGTACAAAATGGTCCTAGGACGCTTCCTTGTGGTACACCTGCTAGTATTGGATAAAAATCAGAACGAGCTTCTTCATGTGCTACTCTAAATTTACTCTCAGATATGTATGATTTGAGGAGTTGGCAAAGGTTATTCGGTAATAATTCACTTAATTTATAAATGAGACCCTCATGCCAGACTTTATCAAATGTTTGTGATAGTACTAATTTTTCAAACAATTTTGATATAGCTGGTAACAAAGATATTGGGCGATATGATGAAATCTCACTCGGCGGTTTATCTGGTTTTTTTCAGCATAATGATTTGGGCTACCTTGAAACATAATGGTACATGTTTGAGTCTAAAGCAGGCGTTAAACAAGTATGTCATCAAAACAATACCCTTTCGTGGTAATTCTCTAAGAAGACCAGGTGAAATTTCATCAATTCCACGAGCTTTTTTTGGATTTATATTTGTATCTATTTCTTGTGCAATTTCAAGAGGTGTAATTGTTTTTAAAGTTTTTTCAGCAAGAAACATATTTGTTGTATTGATGTTTGATTGCATATCATGAGGTTTAAATACGGAAGCCAAGTGTTGAGCGAATAACTCTGCCTTCTCATCATCGCGTTTCGCCCATGTTCCTCGTACAGTTTTTATCCGGTCTTTTAAAACATCGTGTTGCTTTCCATAAAGAGTAATTTTTATCAGCTTTAGGACTTAGATTTACAAGAAAATTATTAATATCACTTCGCTTATAATTTTTGATTAATCTATTTAATTTGTTACTGTTGCTATTAAATATTGTTTTGTCAGCAGGATGTCTGGATCTATGCCAAACTCTTCTCGTTCGACGTCTCTCCTTGATTAGTTCCCTAATTTCAAGAGGATAACAAATACTTTTCGCAGCAGTTTCTACAGGAACAGGAGTTGCACTTTTGGCAGCATCTTGTATGTTGTTAATAAATCTCTGTGCCTGTGATTCTAAATCATCAATTGTTTTGATTCTTATTTTGAGATTCACTAATTTTTCCAGATTGCCTCTAAATAGATCTCAGTCAGTATGCTTATTAGTCAAAGTTTGTTTCCTCTGCTTTTTGATGACTTTTGAACTTATATCCATTAAAACTGGAGTATGATCTGATGACAAATCTGCCATTCCTTCTACTTTAATATAACTTGACGTTATACCTTTTTGTTATATAAAAATCAAGCACATCTGGTATTTTATTTGAATCTGTTGGCCAGTATGTTGGACTGTTGGATGAGTGGTATTCACAAGATGCTAACTTAATAGCGGTTCAATTGTCCTTTTTGGGTGTAATTAGCCGAGAACCCCATGCTGTATGCTTCACGTTAAAGTCACCGCCAATAATAAATCGTGCTCCCAGCTGCTTAAAAATTTCCATATACTGTTTTTTATCATTTTTGTGAGATGGTGGACAATGTGCTGCTGCAATGTTCAGTTCTGCATCATTATGGTTCACAGTTATTATTGTGGCTTGTATATAATTTTCTCTTATGTCATCTTGTTGATAGTGTGAGATGTTTTTCTTAATAATAACTGCAGTTCCTCTTCGGGCACGTTCACTGGATGTGTGGTCCAGTAACTCTTATACCCTTGAATTTTTATGTAGTTTTTATTTGTAAAATGCGTTTCTGAAATGAGTGCTATGTCTATATTATTTGTGTTAAGAAACACTTCTAGTTCTCGAGCTCTTTGGTTTAAGCCGTTTGCGTTCCATGTTATCATTCGTAAAGAATTATCTGTCATTTTTATTTTCTATAATCTGGTATGACGTCGATGTTTTTTTCTGTATTTCATCTACACGCCTTGCTAACTGCCTGAAGTTTTGTTTAGCTTCAGACTCGAACTTTGTTATTAACTTCATAAGGTCATTTATTGTTGTTTCATTCTCTGTTGTAGGATTTTGTGTTTGTTCATTTGGTTTATCCTCTACTATTTTTATAGCCTGCGCAAAAGTTTTATTAGCAGTCACTTTCTCTGCCGGTTTAGCTTGTACAGTTTGAACTGCTGATCTCTTTTTCGGTGCTTGGTTTTTTGCAGCTTTTTGGTAAACTTCGCATCCCTTGACCGATTTTTCCACATAGAGTAAATTTAGGTTGGGTATCAGGACTTTTTTTACACTTGCTAGTGTGATGATCTTAGGCACATTTTACACATCTGGGTTGTCTTTGGCAAAAGTTTTTGGTATGTCCTAATCTTTGACAATTCGTGCATTGAGGAATACCTTTAATTTTATTTGGCTACTTTTATCTTACAATGTAGGAGATTTGTCATTTAAAATACTTCTTTATTATTGTTTTTTGATAATAAATCCACATAGAATAACGGAAAAGTTTTTGTAATTTTTTTACCTTCTACGATAGATTTTTTAATGATATTTGAAATTGCAATCACTTGATGGTGTTTTTGTTCTAATTCACTTTTAATATCTTCCAGACTTTTAGAAGCCGGTAATCCTTTTATGACGAATCTATAGCATTTATCGTCCTTAATATTCTGATATGTGTGAAATTCTATATTTTTTGGAATGTTTTAGTTTGAAACTATTTCTTTCAGATATTTTTTGATTTGTCTGTAATCATCACTATTTGTTGTTGATATCTTTATATCTTCGTTAGCTATGGCTTTCAAAGTAACTTGATGTTGTGTAATATTCAATATGTTAGTTCTGAAAATGTTAAAATTTGCTACGTTGTTAACAGTTATTGGAGGTGGTAATGGCTCTCTCTTTTCTTCAGGTGCAGGTTTATTTATGCCCCCACCCTCGTTATTTGCTTTGTCTACTTGCTTCGTTTCTATTGTTTTCTTTGCCTGTAATGGACTATTATCTTGTATTATTTCAGGTGAATTTTTCATTTTTCTTTTCTTTCGATCTTTTTTATGGTTGATTTCTTTATCTAGCTGTTCTCCATCTGTAAAATATTCATTTATCTCGTTCTTCTGATCTTTAGATAACAAACTAATTTTGTTGTGGAGTTCTATAATTTGTTCATTTAATTTTTGAACTGCTTGTACTAAATCAATTCTTGCTTTTTTTCACTTTGCCACTTTTCATATATTAATTTCATTTCTTCTGCTGTGTTTACTTGTTGAATTTTTGGTGTGCTTAAATGTAAAATTATTCGTCAATGTCATTATCTAATTCTAAGTTTTTATTTTTATTAGGAATTTTTATAATATTAGTTTTATAACATATCGCTAGCAAAATTGGGCATTGAGATAATACATACATTTTGTTTTTATAAAGTGAAACATTGTTTTTAATAAACGGTAATTTTTCTAAAGTGTTATTAAAATTGTTAATTTTCTCGTTTGTCAAAATATTTTTTGATAAAATTTCTAATCTACAAGAAAGTAGTATTTCCTTTTCAACTACTCGTAAGATTCTAAGATGTTCATTTAGCGTATTGTGGAATTTTTCGCGTATTGTGGAAATGTGTAATTGTTTGGTATAATAAAATGAATTTCAACTCCTTCATTGCTCAAATAATTTTTAAAATTTGGGCTTTTAAGACCTTTTCTTCTATATGTGACTATTCTTTTGGGTTGACCAAGAGAACCAAGATATTTCATAACCGCATTTTTTAGTTCAGACCAGTTCCTTGACTTAATAGGATAAACTAGCGCATGTTTTGAAAATTTATCTATAAAGGTAAGGTATAGATTACCTTTGTTTTTAAACCACATGTCCATGTGAACTATTTCTAAATGTTTACTGGCAGTGTCCGAAATTTTAAGTGGTAGTTTTAGAGGATTATGTTCGTATTCGGCAGAATTGCAAATGTGACAATTGATTACCTCTACATTGACACCTCTACATTGAAACCAGAACTTCTAAGAAAAATAAGGAGGTTTGATAAAGCTTTCGAAGCTTATGACTTAACGTTCACGCACGCATTTAAAAATAATATTTTATTTGTATTTGATATTTATTTATTTATACTGCTTAACACAAACAGTTACAACTAATGAGATTCCAATTTACACAAACTTATATCGTTATCCTGAAATTCATCGCCAAGAAGTAAACAATCAAAATGAGGAAATGCTTCAACAATGTATCATTAGAAATAATGAATCCCTTTATTCCGTACCCATATAAGCTATCCCAAAAAAAGGATGCATCACAAAAACAAAAGTGGCGCATTGTTATTGATTATAGGAAACTAAATAATATCACTGTTGATGACAAATATCCTATACCTACTATGGAAGATATTTTAGATAAATTAAGTCGTCAGTGTACTTCACTGCGCCCGATCTTGCCGAAGGTTTCCATCAAATCGATGTCGCACGCGAAATCATAAAAATCTCGCATTCAGTACCTATAAAAAATACTATGAATTTGTTAGGATGCCATTTGGTCATAAAAATGCTCCTGTAACATTACAGTGTTTTATAATTTCGGTACTTAAATAATTTTTTTTGCTTTATTAATTAAATACTATATAAAATACAGATTTAAGTGATCATAGCTTTAGCTGTTTGGTCTAATAATTTAATAAGATATATTATGTGACCGTTTTTAACAAAATTAAAAATAAGTGTTTTTATACATGTATATAACAACTATAACAATATCATTTTATAACAATAAATTTACTGGCGCCGTGAAATAAAGCCATACGAAATAAAGCCATAAAATGACATTATGGCTTTATTTCGCATTCAAATGCGAAATAAAGCCATATCGCCAATTTTTTCGCGTATGGCTTTAATTCGCATTCAATTGCGAAATAAAGCCATATGGCTTTATTTCGCATTTAAAAATGTAATTTTATTTGTGAAAATAGAAGCAATTTAATTTTCCAAACTTTTTTATTTAAATAGTTAGGAAGGAGTTTAAAGTTGGTTTCAAAAGCAGGGTTTTACGCTTTTTCCAGAATATTTATATATGTGTATATGTGGGATTCTCAATTAGGAGGGATTTTAGAGTTGAATTCAAAAGCAGGATTGCCGCTTTTTCCAGAATATTTATATTTATTAATTAGGGTTGATTATTTTTTGTATGAAATAGCTATGCCGAATTCTTATACCATTCTTTTCATTTTAGTGTTGGATTCAAAATCTAGCTTCAATAATTGAGTTAGCGGGGGTTCGGGGGCGGCAGCCCCCGTAATGAAAATATAATATTATTTAACATGTTTTATTACAGTGTATTAAAAAAAATTAGGAACTTATTAATTTTTTGAATGAATTAGGTATCCGAATTCTTATACCATTCTTTTCATTTTAGTGTTGGATTCAAAATCTAGCTTCAATAATTCAGTTAGCGGGGGGGTAATGATTAATAATGGTTTTGAACCCTAGAACAACCCTAGTTCTATGGCAGGTTATTAGCGAAACACCCTGTATTTATCATTTATAACTGCACTTAATTATCAATTTCTATTTTTTTTTTACTTTGTTTACTATTAAACTAGAATTTGTATCAATTTTACTATATGGCTTTATTTCGTAAAATTTTAGAAAATGATATGACTTTATTTCGCATTCAAATGCGAAATAAACCCATACGCGAAAAAATTGGCGATATGGCGTTATTTCGCATTTGAATGCGAAATAAAGCCATAATGTCATTTTATGGCTTTATTTCGTATGGCTTTATTTCGCGCCACCAAATTTATTTATTTATACAAACATTACATCATTGACTAACATCTTACAATTTCTTTAATTTTCTTTTTGAAGATACTTATATTAACAATAGCTTTAATTTCTTGAGGTAATTTGTTAAAAAGTTTAAGAAGACAGTTGTAAAGACAATTATTTTTTTGGTTTTCTGTTTTGAAAAGACTTAAATAATAGTTCGATTGGTTTCTCGTGTTGTTGCTATGTATATCAGTTATTGTATTCAGAATAAAGTTGTGTTTTATTAAATTATTTATAATTTTGAAAGCAACCATATATAATTCATATTTACAAATATTGGCCAGACTAATATACTGTTCTGTGTACAATAAATGTGTTGGATATCTCTTTGGATAATTATGAATAATTTTGATAGATTTCAATTGGGCTATCTTTATATGAATAATCTGTATTACTAAAGATTCTATTTCCAAATAACATTATTTTAGTTTTCTTTACATTTAGAATTAATCGATGCTTTTCAAGCCATTCTTCAATTATTTTAAGATCGTTTTCAACAAAATTTTTTAAATCTTGCTCGCTTGTGGTGGCATATTTTATGACCGCATCATCAGCGTAAAGCTGAACCACACCTTTAAGTTTTAATTTTGTCATTTCGTTTATTTATATTTTGAATAAAACCGGTCCTAGGATAGAACCTTGTGGAACACCTTTACTAATTACTTTTTGACTACTGAGGACATTTTTTATTAGAACACTTTGCTTCCTATTTTTTAGGTATGATTTAAAAAGAAGCAGCTGGTTTATATTGAAATTTAGTGTTGATAATTTGTATATTAGAATGTCATGATCAACGCAATCAAAAGTTTTTTGTAAATCCAAAAATACGCATGCAACAAATTTTCTATTATCAATATTTTTAAAGATAAAATGCGACAAACCGAGACAGGCTGAACTTGTGTTAGATCGATTTTCAAAGCCGTATTGTTCGTCACTTAAAATTTTATTTTTATTCATAAAGAAATTTAGTCGATTTTTTATAATTATTTCGAATATTTTCGAAAAAGCGCTTAGAACTGAAATTGGTTGTTAATTCGATTTGTGTGATTTATCATCGTTTTTGAAAATGGGTGTAACTAGCGCGGTTTTAAGCGATTCAGGAAATATTTAGTTTTGAAATGATAAGACAATAAATTTAACCAATAGAGGTTCTAATGGTGAAGAAAATTTTTTTATAAATTTAGCTGAAATTAAATCATAACCCGTTGCTGCCGTTGCTTTTAATTTGTCAATTGTTGCATGTACTTCTTCGATATTTGTTGGTGTAAGTACAAAGGGATGGGGATAATGTGAGAAAATTGACTAAAATAATTATTATCTAATGGATCTTGAGAGACTTTTAACTCATTTGTTACGTTGACAAAGTAGTCGTTCATGGTTTCGGCTATTTCAATTTCATTATCAATGTTTATACTACTACATTTTAGTACTTTAATTGAATTTTCTGTTTTAGAAGGTACTTTATTGAACATTATTTTTTTATACACATTCCATAAATTTCTACTATTCAGTGGGTCTCGTGATATCTCTTCACAAACAAATTTTTTTTTGACATTGGAAATTAAAGTTTTTACTTTATTTTTATACGCAGCTTTTTGCAGTACTTTTATCTGCAATTCTTTGTGTATATTTTTTAATTAAATTTGTGATTTCGTGTATAAGAGTATCAAAGTTCTCTATTAGGTTAAGCCTACGCCAAATTTCATCATTACTTATTTTATCGTAATTTAATATTGTTTTTACTATATTTACGCGATCTTTTTCGGGCTTTCTGCTAATACTTATAAAAAATAACTGAGTATTAAAAATGTGAAAGAAATATTGGTTGTTGGTTAAGTCTGTAATGAAATGATCTATTACAGTTTTGGAACTCTTTCCAAACCTGGTTGCGTGCTTTTCGCTGTTTTCGTTACACATGATATACCCATTACTAAGGAGTGTGCTAGTATAATTTTTCACATCTAAACTCCTAAAATTCATTAAATTAAGGTTAAAGTCGCCTAAAATGAGTGATTTTTTATGTATGGTAGTGTAATCATCTAGTCTAGTTTATGAATAAAGTCGCTGTTATTAGTTTCTTGTGCTTTATACACTGCAATAATATTGTCAATATTTTATGTCAACCTTTAATAATTTCACTATTAATGTGTTTGAATTATCGAATCAAAAATTAAAGTGCTACTTATGTCCTCATTTACGTATGTGGCAACTCCTCCGTATGAGTTGGCGCGGTTTGAAAAGTAAGCTGTAGAGCCGGGCAAATTGAAAAATTTATTTTTCTGTTTTACTTATCCAAATTTAATTGAATATTATTGAACAGTTTGAAAGTGATAATTGAAAATAATTAGAGTGACAAATATAAACAAAATAATTCAAGATCAAACGAAAGAGACAACCATCCAATATTAAATAGTCTACACAACTGTCAAATAATTTATATTTAGTAAATTTTGTTTTGCTTAAGAATTGTTTGTTTTGTATAAAAATTGTTAAAAATTTATTTTTAAAGATTGAATTAATTAATTTAGAAATTTTTTTCCCGTAAATACAATTAATTAATTTTATAAGATAAGATTTTATATTATAAGGCTTTATATGATAAGAAAAAGTGAATTCATTTAAGTGTAATAAAAAATGTAATTTTAAATTGTTATAAGCTTTTGAAAATCTAGCTTCAATGTTAAAATTAAGTTAATATTTAAATATTAATTTATGTAACTTAAAGTTATTTATTTTTAATAATAAATTATTAGCTACTGAATATATAACTGATATATAATTAAAATTAGTTGCAATATTATAATAAAATGTGTAATTATGTATAAAAATCTTAAAAATTTTAGATTTATTGTGTTTTAGTAAAGTGTTGTTAATATAATTAATATTATTAAGAGATGAAAAGAAAATAAAAGTTATAATGTAAATAGATGTTAGTTTATAAATTTTAAGATTGTTTTTGATTATTAAAAATTTGTTTAATAAAATTAATATCGAAATTTTGAAAACTTTACTTGTTTTATTTGCTCGTAAGAAAATTTCGCTATTTTTAATCCAAAGATATTGCAGATTGTGAGATAATTCGATTTGTTTTGCTTCATAATATAATTTCGCCTGCAGAGAAGATAAATGGTGCCGGAAAAAAATTTCATTGTTTCCGTGCGTTTTTAAGTATCCACAGCGTAAATATGCTCATAAATTTTTTTTCCCAGTAGTTCATTTTTAGCTTTTCCAGATTTTAGCTCCAAAATATATAGTGGATTTTTTTCATTTTTAGTTCTTGATTGCATCACAGATATATTAGAAATGTCATCTTTATTGATATTGGCATTAATTTTATTAGCCATCTCCAATACAATATCGGTAGAATTTTCAATATTTGCTGGTAATCCAGCTAAAACGATATTATTTTTAATTGACTGTTGTTTTGTTTTGTCTAATAAAGATTCCAGTTTATTGATTCTAAAATCCAATTTTTTCTTCGTTTCTTCTGTGACCGCAATGCGATTTTTTAACAACTCGTTTTCTTTATTAATTGCAAGATTTTGTTTGCACATGTCGTCAACCAATAAAGAAACAGATCTTCTTATATCTAACACAACGGAGCCTAAAAATTTAAAGTAAGTTGCCATTTTTTCCAGAGTGCAATTAGTTGGGTCAAAAGCTGACAATTCCTCCAATTCAATCAATTGTGCTTCAAACCTAGAAGTTTCAGAAGATTCACCCCTATCTCTTCTTCTTCTATTATGAAAGATTCGTTACTTATTAACGAACATTTTGGGCATCTCCAGTATGCTTCACCTTTTTTGAGTGCTTCAAAAAGTTCAACCGAAACTCCTCCGCATTTCAAATAAAAAAAACAACGACAATTACCACTACATAAAATTCCTGTGATATTCTTGCTACAAACCGAGCATAGCTTCACCATTTTTAAAATTTATATGTTGGAATTATTTCGTTTGTAAGTATATGTTTAGATTTCATAAAAATATAAAAACTTGCTAATTTAGGATTTACTGTTATAATTATTAATTACTAGTAACGCCCTGTGCTCGAAATTCGAGCTTTTTGTGCTTTTAAATTTACATAAAAATTCCGTTTTGTTTTCAATTATAAAAACGTTTTTAAGTATTTTTGAATTTTATTCCTGTAGCTTAACGCGCAATAAAGAGAGTATAATTTTGCACAGTTATTACACAAAAAAAAAGATTTACATTCTAAATATAAATAGTGTTCTAATGTATTCTGTATCCTAATTAAAAAGCTTATTCATAGAGCATAATATGTACAACAAAATTTAACATACCTATCATAATTCATAAGTAAATAAGTTAAGCACTTAGTATTATATTATATTGAAGCTGCCAAAATACAAAATAATAGTTAAGTTGACAGAAGTCGAGATTTTTTTTAAAATGACAATTTTAAGTATTATAACATATCTATATTGATGATTTTTTCCTCCCCTTATTCCATTTTTCAACATAGGCAAATAAACACTACATTTCAATAATAAAATCTGAAATTTTTACTACAAATGTATGTACATATACAAAAAATGGTTCTGAATCCTTTACTTTACTTTATATTATACCTATTTGTATAGGAGTGAACTACTCTTTTTGCAGCTACACCACACCGCCTCTTGAAAAATAGTAGATGAAAGGAGTAGATAATTAAATATTTATTTTATCTAAATTAAAGCATACGACGTATGGATATCACAGGAATTTTATGTCGTGGTAATTGTCGTTGTTTTTTTCATTTGAAATGCCGAGGAGTTTCGGTTGAACTTTTGAAGCACTCAAAAAGGTGAAGCATACTGGAGATGCCCAAAATGTATTTATTTGAATGTTTTAATTTAGTACAAAAAATTGTATTAATTTCATATAATAGATATATTTTGAATTTTTTTCAATATAAGAAATTTTTTAAAAAATAATCTTAGAAATATAAGAAAAACCAAAAACCATTTGTCAATTTGTAAATTTTAAAAATCCGATTACAGTACATCGCGTTACGCATATATTTTTACCTATTTATTTGTAAATTTTTTGACAGAAATTATACGTCAACTTTTATTTAAGTTTAAGATTATTTTTTAGTTTTTTTTTGCGAACATATTATAGGTATTTTCAATTATTTTGAATGATTGTTTTTTTAAAAAAAAATTATTATTTTAAAATATTTTATTTTGAAAACTTAATCGTAGCAACATAAGAAAAAACAATTACAATATTTTTATACGCTTTGTCAATTTTTAAATTTTAAAACTCCGAGGTACAGTACGTCGCGTATGCTTTCATGTAAATTTATTTACATAACAACTTATTTCAAAATTTTTTGACAGAAACTGAACGCCGTACATGCTGAATTTGGTTGATCCATAAGTAACAGATCATTTTTCTTAAGAAATATTATTTATCAGAAGTCGGTTTTTTATTTTACAAAAAACTTAACAAAAACCAACAACAATATACGATTTAAAAAAAAAAAAATTTTAAGCAAACGAAAACAAAGTACAGTACTTTTCGGTTATAACGACCATGATGGGACGGAAAATATTCGTTGTAATAAACGAATGTCGTTTTAAAAGAATGCTGTGAATTTTGAAAAATTAGTATAAGACTTGAACATTGTAAAATGTGCTGATTCTAGAATGGACACTTCGAACTCATTTGCTAAAATTTTATTTGATGTGTCAGCCTCAAGCCTATGTATTGTGCTTTTTCTTCTAATGAATTTTTTTTTGTATTTTTGATGCGTTATTATGATTTTTTTTATATTCAAAAAAAAATAAAAAAATACTAAATTAATCACCAAGCAACATAATTAGATATAATAATTTTAAATAAAAGAAATATCAATGTAATAAAAAGCTTTAATTTTTAGGTAAAATTTAATCTGTGGCAAAAAGTGTAAAGTTTATTATAATTAAAATTGCAACGAGTTCGTTATAAATGAAAACTACTGTATAAACCAAATGTATTGCTTTCATTTTGAACAGAACTCATTTTTTTTCGTTCACTTTTTAAGATAAAGAAAAAACAAAAACAAAAAAAAATTTTTGAAAAAAATTCAAATTTAGTTAAATTTCAGGTATCACAAAAAAGTTTTTACTTTATAACTTTCAAAGTTTTTGAGCTATAAAAGTGCTGGTATACTCAAAATGCAGTGAAAGAGAAGGGTAATATTTTGAAGTAAAAAAACTGTTATGTTAATACCGTTATTTTCTTGATAAAAGGGATTTAATTGATATTTTGTTAAAAATATTGGACTTTAAGCCCTTATAACCTCAGACTAAGAAGCTTTAGAGTAATGTTTGATAGTACTTAAGAAATCTGCATTAATAAGCATTTAAATGCTATACTTATTTTTGTTTTATCTTATTTGGTTCCAATTTTATCGAAATAAAACTAAATTATGGTCGAAAAACAGTTAAGGCCCCATAACTTCTAAACTAATGAAAATAGACGCCCCCCTCCCATACAATTTTTTGTTCTGCTCGATATGCCCGATCACCCATTTGAAGGAAGACCATCGAGTCGGGAACACCCTGTATAACAACAAGTAAAGAAACAGTCAGTCGGTGCAACCAACTTAGAAATACCCTAAAAACAAATTTAATGGGAAGTCCATAAGTCATTTTAAAATCATAAAAGCTTTTATTAGTTTGATTGTAAGACATGGCTAACCAAATTTTTTTTATAATATTAAAAACATTTTCTAATTATTTTATAAATCCAAAAATATTAAAAATTCTTACTAATTTATCTATTATTATTATTATTAATATATTTGTCTAGAATGAGGTGTAACAAACGCATTCAATTAAATGTGTTTTGTTGGATGTGTTCAATTATTAAAAAATAAAATATTAATGTTTTGTTGAATGTGTTTTATTTTAGAAAATTTAGAAACAGAATATTTTCTGGGAATTTTAAATAAATAGTAAATCATTTTGGTATTAAAAACTAAGACTATGCTTCACATGAATTTGTAGTAAGTCTTCAATAGTTTCAGTTAAAAACTGAAATAATGGCGAAAGCCAAATGTACGCTTTGTTGCGTTGCTTGCGTTTTGAGTTGGAAAGTAAATGAAGCAAGCAATGTTTCAAAGCAATTTCAAAGCAATTTCAAAGCTTCCCTCATCTCATCCCTGAAATAAAGCCAAATGAACTGCACCTTAGTAATCAAAGCAAATATATTTTTTTTACTTAATTAGGTAAGTATAATAAAAAAAATCTAAAAATTAATTTGCATTTGATAATGCAAAACTCAATTCATAATTCAATTTTATGTCCATAAAAATAGGTACATAATTAAACATGTTGAGTAGGTCATTGTAGAATGTTGGCAACATACAAGTATTTCGATTTGAATCTTAACAAAGGTTATGAAACAATATACAGAGCTTAGTAATGTTTTAAAAATATGTCTACATAAAGTTAATAGATGGAGAAATAGATCATTATTGAAACAAAATAAACCTATAAAAAAATTTCAAATCTTTTAACAAACAATTTTGTCGAATTTAAATTTAAAAATTTAAAATTTAAACAAGTACGTAATTGAATAAAAAAAAAATTAATTGAAATTAAAAAAAAAAATTCACCAAGAAGGGATTTGAACTAACGACCCCGAAATTTTATCAAATTTAAAACATACAAAAGGTAGACTACATAACTTATTATTCATCTTCAAATTTTTAAGAAACAACAACATGTTATATAAGTCATTGTTTTTTGTGTATCAATTACTAGAATCGAAATATAATCTACGTATTACAAAATGTAACAGTTTCGACTTTATTTAAGAAAATAATATTGATATACAATATATGTACATGTATATAGTGAAATTAGAAATAATTCTTATTAGAAAAAGTTTTTCTTTCAATTGACATTCCGTCATTCTGTGACGGGCCAACAGCTAGTTTAAAAATATTTAAGGACAAATTAAAATGAGATAAATGGATTCGTAAAATGCAATTACAAAATTATATATTACAAAATCAAAATGAGGAAATGCTTCAACAATGTATCACTAGAAATAATGATTCCCTTTATTCCGTACCCATATAAGTTATCCCAAAAAAAAGGATGCATCACAAAAACAAAAGTGGCGCATTGTTATTGATTATAGGAAACTAAATAATATCATTGTTGATGACAAATATCCTATACCTAATATGGAAGATATTTTAGATAAATTAAGTCTTCAGTGTAATTCACTGCGCTCGATCTTGCCAAAGGTTTCCATCAAATCAATGTCGCACGCGAAATCATAAAAATCTCGCATTCAGTACCTATAAAAAATACTATGAATTTGTTAGAATGCCATTTGGTCATAAAAATGCTCCTGCAACATTAAAGTGTTTAATAATTTCGGTACTTAAATAATTTTTTTTTTCTTTATTAATTAAAAACTATATAAAATACAGATTTAAGTGACCATAGCATTAGCTGTTTGGTCTAATAATTTAATAAGATATATAATCTGAACGTTTTTAACAAAAGTAAAAATAAGTGTTTTTATATACGTATATAACAACTATAACAATATCATTTTATAACAATAAATTTATTTATTTATACAAACATTACATCATTGACTAACATCTTACAATTTCTTTAATTTTCTTTTTGAAGATACTTATATTAACAATAGCTTTAATTTCTTGAGGTAATTTGTTAAAAAGTTTAAGAAGACAGTTGTAAAGACAATTATTTTTTTGGTTTTCTGTTTTGAAAAGACTTAAATAATAGTTCGATTGGTTTCTCGTGTTGTTGCTATGTATATCAGTTATTGTATTCAGAATAAAGTTGTGTTTTATTAAATTATTTATAATTTTGAAAGCAACCATATATAATTCATATTTACAAATATTGGCCAGACTAATATACTGTTCTGTGTACAATAAATGTGTTGGATATCTCTTTGGATAATTACGAATAATTTTGATAGATTTTTTATGAAGAATATCGAGTTTGTTAGATTGATTTGGGATGTTCCACTCCAAATTGGGTTTAAGTAATTAATATTTGACAAAATGTAGGAATAATATATGGAATGAAGCATATCGGTATTTAAAAAGTAATGAAGTTTGCGTAAAATAAATATAAGCAACAGTAACAATAATATGCAAAATTGTACAAGAGAGAAAAGTATATATTAAAATGTCTATAAAGTCGATTACATTTACGCAGATAAAAAGTTCAAATATATATAATTGAAAATAAAAAATAAGAACAGTATTATTCAAAATTAAACAAAAGAGATAATCACATGTTAAATGATTTACACAGCTGGTATAAATTTTAAATAGTTTAAATGTTGGTTTATTATTTGGTATAAATAAACAATTGAATATTATTGAACAGTTTGAAAGTGATAATTTAAAATAATTAGAGTGACAAATATAAACAAAATAATTCAAGATCAAACGAAAGAGACAACCATCCAATATTAAATAGTCTACACAACTGTCAAATAATTTATATTTAGTAAATTTTGTTTTGCTTAAGAATTGTTTGTTTTGTATAAAAATTGTTAAAAATTTATTTTTAAAGATTGAATTAATTAATTTAAAAATTATTTCCCCGAAAATACAATTAATTAATTTTATAAGATAAGATTTTATATTATAAGGCTTCATATGATAAGAAAAGTGAATTCATTTAAGTGTAATAAAAAATGTAATTTTAAATTGTTATAAGCTTTTGAAAATCTAGCTTCAATGTTAAAATTAAGTTAATATTTAAATATTAATTTATGTAACTTAAAGTTATTTATTTTTAATAATAAATTATTAGCTACTGAATATATAATTGATATACTATAATTAAAATTAGTTGCAATATTATAATAAAATGTGTAATTATGTATAAAAATCTTAAAAATTTTAGATTTATTGTGTTTTAGTAAAGTGTTGTTAATATAATTAATATTATTAAGAGATGAAAAGAAAATAAAAGATATAATGTAAATAGATATTAGTTTATAAATTTTAAGATTGTTTTTGATTATTAAAAATTTGTTTAATAAAATTAATATCGAAATTTTGAAAACTTTACTTGTTTTATTTGCTCAAAGATATTGCAGATTGTGAGATAATTCGATTTGTTTTGCTTCATAATATAATTTCGCCTGCAGAGAAGATAAATGGTGCCGAAAAAAAATTAAGTTAATATCCACAGTGTAAATATGCTCATAAATTTTTTTTTTCCAGTAGTTCATTTTTTGCTTTTTCAGAATTTAGCTCCAAAATATATAGTGGATTTTTTTCATTTTTAGTTCTTGATTGTATCGCAGATATATTAGAAATGTCATCTTTATTGATATTGGCATTAATTTTGTTAGCAATTTTCAATACAATATCGGTAGAATTTTCAATATTTTTTGGTAATCCATCTAAAACGATATTATTTTTAATTGACTGTTGTTTTGTTTTGTCTAATAAAGATTCCAGTTTATTGATTCTAAAATCCAATTTTTTCTTCGTTTCTTCTGTGACCGCAATGCGATTTTTTAACAACTCGTTTTCTTTATTAATTGCAAGATTTTGTTTGCACATGTCGTCAACCAATAAAGAAACAGATCTTCTTATATCTAACACAACGGAGCCTAAAAATTTAAAGTAAGTTGCCATTTTTTCCAGAGTGCAATTAGTTGGGTCAAAAGCTGACAATTCCTCCAATTCAATCAATTGTGCTTCAAGCCTAGAAGTTTCAGAAGATTCACCCCTATCTCTTCTTCTTCTATTATGAAAGATTCGTTACTTATTAACGAACATTTTGGGCATCTCCAGTATGCTTCACCTTTTTTGAGTGCTTCAAAAAGTTCAATCGAAACTCCTCGGCATTTCAAATGAAAAAAACAACGACAATTACCACTACATAAAATTCCTGTGATATTCTTGCTACAAACCGAGCATAGCTTCACCATTTTTAAAATCTATATGTTGGAATTATTTTGTATGTAAGTATATGTTTAGATTTCATAAAAATATAAAAACTTGCTATTTTCGGATTTACTATTATAATTATTAATTATTGTTCTATTTATTTATTTTTTGTTGGTTATACGAATAAGTAAAATATTATATATTAAGATAATTTATTCTAAAATTAAATTTTCAAAAATTGTAAATAAAGCGCGATTAAAAAAAATCAACCTTTGTTATTATTATCATAATTAAATCTTGATACGTATATCTAAATGATATTATTATCTTTAGTACAAGCAAAGAGGAACATTTTACAACTTGAAAAAAATTCTAAATAAATTAAATAAGGTTTACCAAGGGTTTTTAAAAAGCACATTTTAAAAATTATATACGGTTTCTTACTGAGTATTTTAACATTTATTTTTATAAAAATATATATAACAACAAGTAAAGAAACAGTCAGTCGGTGCAACCAACTTTGAAATACGCTAAAAACAACTTTAATGGGAAGTCCATAAGTCATTTTAAAATCATAAAAGCTTTTACTAGTTTGATCGTAAGACATGGCAAACCAAATTTTTTTCATAATATTAAAAACATTTTCTAATTATTTTATAAATCCAAAAATATTAAAAATTCTTACTAATTTATCTATTTAAAAATATTTAAAAACAAATTAAATTGAGATAAATGGATTCGTAAAATGCAATTACAAAATTATATATTACAAAATCAAAATGAAGAAATGCTTCAACAATGTATCATTAGAAATAATGATTCCCTTTATTCCGTACCCATATAAGTTATCCCAAAAAAAACGATGCATCACAAAAACAAAAGTGGCGCATTGTTATTGATTATAGGATACTAAATAATATCATTGTTGATGACAAATATCCCATACCTAATATGGAAGGTATTTTAGATAAATTAAGTCGTCAGTGTACTTCACTGCGCTCGATCTTGCCAAAGGTTTCCATCAAATCGATGTCGCACGCGAAATCATAAAAATCTCGCATTCAGTACCTATAAAAAATACTATGAATTTGTTAGGATGCCATTTGGTCATAAAAATTCTTCTGCAACATTACAGATGGTCCCCGTCCCACTATTTTAATTGGTTCCAATTTTCGAGGACACTATGGGAATAGAAAGGGACACCCTGATACGGAGTTTGGAGGTTCTAACTTCTTTGAATTCGGAATCATGCTCGTTTGAACTACATTCGAAGAAAAAGTTCCAGGATCCGAACGCATGGTCGAATTTCGCGTATATGCAGTCCGCGCCGTTCTTTCAATACTAGTGAACCCTTGTACACAATTGGAACGTTATATCTTAATTTTAACCTATTTTTTTTAATAATTTCAATGATATGCTTTACGGTCTTCAGGACTGTGTGGATGGTCCCCGACCCACTACTCCAACTGGTCCTAAATTTAAAAAAGAAAAAAAGAAAGAGGCACACTGATACCAAAATTTGAAAGTTCTATCTTCATTGGTTTCGGAATTATGCTCGTTTGACCTAAATTCGATCAAAAACTTCTGGGATCCAAACCCATGGTCCGAACTCGTTCGTACGCAGTCCCCGCCATAGTCTCATTACTGGTAACCTATATCATAAAATTCATGATTGTAACGCCATTAGTTGTTGAGTTATCCTTTTTTTTTATATGTTCCTTGGCCCTTAGAACATTAAATAGGTCCAGAATCCGAACCCATGGACCATGGGCTATATCGACTCAGGAGGTCACGCTGATCACAAATATATATACTTTTCCATATCTAGCTCGCTTCCTTTAGATGGTTACAAATAAAATACCATACAAAAGTTAATATACCCTTTTCCTATTTCATAGGTGTAGGTGGAATACAACCCCAATGAACTCAAGAAAACCTGTTATTAAGTGCGACATATAATGTTGGAGCTTTAACGTTAACGTTTAATTTTGGAAAAATATACACTAGTGAATAAATGAGTGCTTTATAAAAACATAAAAGTTTTATTTTTAAGACCTAGTAGCCCATCGATGGGAAAGGTTCCCAAATTTTTGCTGTCCACCTCCCTATTGTCCTCACCCTTCGATTTTTTTCTGTTCTAGAAAATCAATTGTGAACTCCACCAAAATTTGGAATTTTTACCCTTTAAAATTTGGAATTTAAAACCTTTCAAATTTAAGAAAAACCTATGACACATGTTGAAATATAATTAAAGGTCTTTCAATTTTGTATATTACTTAAAAAATAATTTGAAAAGGTATTCAAGTTACAGGTGTTTGAAAATAACAAAACTTCAATTTTCGAGTCCCTATAGGTCCTCCTATTAACTTCAGAGGACCTAACATTTTCCAAAGACCTTAGCTTGAACCCTTTAGAAATGACCAAATGTGTGACCAAAAATTTTGCAAAAAATGAGTTTTGCAGAATTGTAAATTTTAGTACCGTATGGCAACCCTAAACTTTTGTCTTTTAAAAATTTATAAGGTTTATAAGACCAGCTCTCAAATTGAAAATACACTTGCTATAATTATTTAAAAATAGGGCTTTTTCCAACTTTGCGGGGCTGTAGCTCCGTAATGGGTGGGGCTTCAGAAAAAAAATCTTCTACGAAATTTTCTTTTTGGTAATATCTACCCGTGGTTAAAATTTCTTTACTCTATTTCAAACTGTGTAAAAGTTTTGTAAACATACGGACGGACGGACAGGATAAAGCTATATAGGCACATTTTTACAAAATGTTTTGAAAATGTGCTAAAAACAGTGCGTATTAAAATTATTTGAAATTTTGCTAAATTGGTAAAAATCTATTTTAAAATTTTGTACCAACTTAAGTAAATATAACTTAAAAAAACTTTTTGGTTAAATTATTTGAATAATAAAAAATAAAAATTTTCCTTGCAACTGATATAAAACAACAGTTATTTATTATTTTTTTAAAAATTTAAGATAGCTTAAAAATTTGTGTTTCCAATTTATCCACTTATCAATTCAGTCGTCATTTATGGAACCGTCAGTTTTTACCCTTTTGTAGTTCTGATATTTTTAAAGATTTTATGTTGACATTTTATCATTATACATTTTATCAGTAACATCGGTTACTACCCATGGGGTGTAATCCACCCCAATCAATTTTACAAGACAAAATACATACGAAAAATTGCAGTAGTGGATCTCAAACCAATATGTAATCTCGTTTTAAATATTTTTTTTTAAATTTTGTGTAAATTAAATGTAGGCTTTGATAAAAAAAAGACCTCGAAAAATGCAATCCAAAATGGGTCTGGGTGGATTACACCCCGGGCCCCGGACAGTAATCTTGACACAAAATTTATTCATAATAACGAAATTTTGTATTATAGTAGATATTTGAGTTATAATTAGGAACTTTTTTCGGTTAGCACTTTGATCAACTAATATTATAATATTATATTATTATATTATATAAATACAAATATTTGAAAAATACTGAAAAAATAGCCTAAATATTTAAAGTAAGTTGCCATTTTTTCCAGAGTGCAATTAGTTGGGTCAAAAGCTGACAATTCCTCCAATTCAATCAATTGTGCTTCAAGCCTAGAAGTTTCAGAAGATTCACCCCTATCTCTTCTTCTTCTATTATGAAAGATTCGTTACTTATTAACGAACATTTTGGGCATCTCCAGTATGCTTCACCTTTTTTGAGTGCTTCAAAAAGTTCAATCGAAACTCCTCGGCATTTCAAATGAAAAAAACAACGACAATTACCACTACATAAAATTTCTGTGATATTCTTGCTACAAACCGAGCATAGCTTCACCATTTTTAAAATTTATATGTTGGAATTATTTTGTATGTAAGTATATGTTTAGATTTCATAAAAATATAAAAACTTGCTATTTTCGGATTTACTATTATAATTATTAATTATTGTTCTATTTATTTATTTTTTGTTGGTTATACGAATAAGTAAAATATTATATATTAAGATAATTTATTCTAAAATTAAATTTTCAAAAATTGTAAATAAAGCGCGATTAAAAAAAATCAACCTTTGTTATTATTATCATAATTAAATCTTGATACGTATATCTAAATGATATTATTATCTTTAGTACAAGCAAAGAGGAACATTTTACAACTTGAAAAAAATTCTAAATAAATTAAATAAGGTTTACCAAGGGTTTTTAAAAAGCACATTTTAAAAATTATATACGGTTTCTTACTGAGTATTTTAACATTTATTTTTATAAAAATATATATAACAACAAGTAAAGAAACAGTCAGTCGGTGCAACCAACTTTGAAATACGCTAAAAACAACTTTAATGGGAAGTCCATAAGTCATTTTAAAATCATAAAAGCTTTTACTAGTTTGATCGTAAGACATGGCAAACCAAATTTTTTTCATAATATTAAAAACATTTTCTAATTATTTTATAAATCCAAAAATATTAAAAATTCTTACTAATTTATCTATTTAAAAATATTTAAAAACAAATTAAATTGAGATAAATGGATTCGTAAAATGCAATTACAAAATTATATATTACAAAATCAAAATGAAGAAATGCTTCAACAATGTATCATTAGAAATAATGATTCCCTT
Organism: Dolichopus griseipennis; assembly: GCA_963082915.1. Lineage (NCBI taxonomy): Eukaryota > Metazoa > Arthropoda > Insecta > Diptera > Dolichopodidae > Dolichopus > Dolichopus griseipennis. The sequence continues at coordinate 261,777,741 of OY720441.1, read as the reverse complement.
TATTCCGTACCCATATAAGTTATCCCAAAAAAAACGATGCATCACAAAAACAAAAGTGGCGCATTGTTATTGATTATAGGATACTAAATAATATCATTGTTGATGACAAATATCCCATACCTAATATGGAAGGTATTTTAGATAAATTAAGTCGTCAGTGTACTTCACTGCGCTCGATCTTGCCAAAGGTTTCCATCAAATCGATGTCGCACGCGAAATCATAAAAATCTCGCATTCAGTACCTATAAAAAATACTATGAATTTGTTAGGATGCCATTTGGTCATAAAAATTCTTCTGCAACATTACAGATGGTCCCATAGGTGTAGGTGGAATATAACCCCAATGAACTCAAGAAAACCTGTTATTAAGTGCGACATATAATGTTGGAGCTTTAACGTTAACGTTTAATTTTGGAAAAATATACACTAGTGAATAAATGAGTGCTTTATAAAAACATAAAAGTTTTATTTTTAAGACCTAGTAGCCCATCGATGGGAAAGGTTCCCAAATTTTTGCTGTCCACCTCCCTATTGTCCTCACCCTTCGATTTTTTTCTGTTCTAGAAAATCAATTGTGAACTCCACCAAAATTTGGAATTTTTACCCTTTAAAATTTGGAACTTAAACCCTTTCAAATTTAAGAAAAACCTATGACACATGTTGAAATATAATTAAAGGTCTTTCAATTTTGTATATTACTTAAAAAATAATTTGAAAAGGAATTCAAGTTACAGGTGTTTGAAAATAACAAAACTTCAATTTTCGAGTCCCTATAGGTCCTCCTATTAACTTCAGAGGACCTAACATTTTCCAAAGACCTTAGCTTGAACCCTTTAGAAATGACCAAATGTGTGACCAAAAATTTTGCAAAAAATGAGTTTTGCAGAATTGTAAATTTTAGTACCGTATGGCAACCCTAAACTTTTGTCTTTTAAAAATTTATAAGGTTTATAAGACCAGCTCTCAAATTGAAAATACACTTGCTATAATTATTTAAAAATAGGGCTTTTTCCAACTTTGCGGGGCTGTAGCTCCGTAATGGGTGGGGCTTCAGAAAAAAAATCTTCTACGAAATTTTCTTTTTGGTAATATCTACCCGTGGTTAAAATTTCTTTACTCTATTTCAAACTGTGTAAAAGTTTTGTAAACATACGGACGGACGGACAGGATGAAGCTATATAGGCACATTTTTACAAAATTTTTTGAAAATGTGCTAAAAACAGTGCGTATTAAAATTATTTGAAATTTTGCTAAATTGGTAAAAATCTATTTTAAAATTTTGTACCAACTTAAGTAAATATAACTTAAAAAAACTTTTTGGTTAAATTATTTGAATAATAAAAAATAAAAATTTTCCTTGCAACTGATATAAAACAACAGTTATTTATTATTTTTTTAAAAATTTAAGATAGCTTAAAAATTTGTGTTTCCAATTTATCCACTTATCAATTCAGTCGTCATTTATGGAACCGTCAGTTTTTACCCTTTTGTAGTTCTGATATTTTTAAAGATTTTATGTTGACATTTTATCATTATACATTTTATCAGTAACATCGGTTACTACCCATGGGGTGTAATCCACCCCAATCAATTTTACAAGACAAAATACATACGAAAAATTGCAGTAGTGGATCTCAAACCAATATGTAATCTCGTTTTAAATATTTTTTTTTAAATTTTGTGTAAATTAAATGTAGGCTTTGATAAAAAAAAGACCTCGAAAAATGCAATCCAAAATGGGTCTGGGTGGATTACACCACGGGCCCCGGACAGTAATCTTGACACAAAATTTATTCATAATAACGAAATTTTGTATTATAGTAGATATTTGAGTTATAATTAGGAACTTTTTTCGGTTAGCACTTTGATCAACTAATATTATAATATTATATTATTATATTATATAAATACAAATATTTGAAAAATACTGAAAAAATAAAAAAAACAAAAATTTAAATTAAAAAAAGTTACGGTTTGGGTTCGGTTCGAGCTCAAAACCCCTCGGTCGTTAAGCGTGAAACATAACCACTACACCACACAGCCCTTAAATTATAAACTACATAAAAGTATACTGTATATAAAAGAAGTTTTGTGAATTATATAATATAAAAGTTTTTAAATTTTGAACTCACAGATTAAATTTGTAAAATTTCAATTTAAAAGAATTTATTTTTGAACTAAAATCAAGTCAAACTATAAATTAAAGAAGAAAATATTAAAAATAAAGTGAAATAATAAATATTTTAAAATAAAATAATAAATATTTTGAATTACCATACATACAAAATCAATTTGTGTGCATTGCTACAATTTGGAGGCAATATCATAAATTTGTTTTTGGAATTATTTTTTTTTAATACTGAAAACTGGTTAGATAAATTACATTAATTTAATAAAATTTTTTCTAAAAAATTGTTCCTGCTGAAAAAAATTTAGTTAATAAACTTTTATTTCTTATATTTCAACGATTTCATTATAACGTGACATGAAAATTATAGATTTTTTGATAATTTAAAAAATATTTAATTTTAATTTTTTTTTTTTTATTAAATGGAGTATTTTTTGTTTAATTATATATTTATTAATTTAGTTTTTAATAAAATAAAGTTTAAATATCTAATTTTGTAGAATTTTGACTGATTTAATCTGAAAAAAAAATGCTTTAAAAAATTTATGTTATAGCAGTACAAATTCGCCTTTGAATGTATGGGGTGTTTTCCACCTCTGGATAGTAACTACGTAACGTAAATAGAGGACAGTAACCGAGGGTTAATAATAACGACTGAACTGAAAATTTATAAACTATAAGTTGCAAAATGTAACTATTGAATCAAATTTACCTCAAAAAAGATTCAATATAAAGAAAATAAAGGAAATTTATCTAACTCGAACCAGTGTATTTTAAATATTAAATAAAATTTTATATTAATTATGTAAAACTTAAAAATATAAAATATTCACCTTAAAAGGAAGAATACAAAATTACTTCTGCTCTAATTCCCCAGAACTCATAACTTGTAATTTAAATTCAAGTTTATTCAAAAATTTAATTTTCTTAAACGTATTGAAAAAAGTGACAGGTATTAATTTACTTGGTATTTAAAGTATTTACTCATGTTGGTTCACAAAACTTAAGCCGCAGAACACAACCCATCAATGGAAAAACAATTATTTCAAACTATCCTATCCTTATGTTCAACTCGCGCTAAGTTTAAAATAATCAGGTTTTTTTATTTTTAAAAATGTTTAAAACATATTTTTTTCATTTCGACATTTCATATCAGTAATTTTAGTTTTTTTAAAAATATTCTTTTAACAATTCTTTTTAACTAATTATAATTATTAATTTCATTTCCTTTAAAATTATACTTATATTTCAATATATTACTCCCAAATTAACTATTTCAAGGAATGACAAGAATAAGTATTTGAAATATTAAGTAGAATTGACATTTTTAGAACTAAGTATAAAAAAAAATAGAATTTGATTCACAACTTTAACTTTCTTACATTTTCTTTATATTTCTTAAAATTTGTGTTGTAGATTTCCTTTTTAAAAATAGTTTCAATCTTTCTTAAAATTTAATTTAATTTGACACTAATCGCTTTATGGTCTAGATTAACTATATCGTGAAGCTTAATCAAGTTTACAAGACAAAATACATACGAAAAATTGCAGTAGTTGATCTCAAACCAATATGTAATCTCGTTTTGAATATTTTTTTTTAAACTTTGTGTAAATTAAATGTGGGCTTTGCTAAAAAAAAGACCTCGAAAAATGCAATCCAAAATGGGTCTGGGTAGATTACACACCGGACAGTAATTTTGACACAAAATTTTTTTACAAAATCGGGTAGATTACACCCCGACAGTAATCTTGATACAAAATTTTTTTACAAAATGTTGTAGATTACAACCCCGACAGTAAAAGTTATAATACCATTATCTGTTATTTAATAAAGTATACCTATTCTAAGAATAAACAATTAAAATTCTTAAAATATAATTTTACCTCCTTCATAGATAAAATTACCAAAACACTTTCTAATAAAATACTTTCTCACACTTTTATCAATCTCCCACAATCTTCACATAAATATCTTATAAAACCTTTTTCATATATGAAGTACATTAACACTTAAAATACCTAAAATAGATTTCAACATAATAAAATTCTTTTATTAATTACCAAAATAGAAACCCAATTACACAGTGAACTACATTTTACATTAATTCTTATTGGAATCAATTCCAATTACAAAATACTATAAATACTACAAATACTTTTCCGCATATAAAATATACAAAAATGCACCAAATGCATTTTTCCCTTTACAAGCATTAACTATATGAATACCAGAAATAAAATTAAAACTAGAATAAGAATGCATTAAACTAAAATTAGAATAAGAATATTTTGTAATATTTTGTAATACTAAAAATAATACCTAGTAAGACCAACTTGTAGATTAAGAATAATATATAAATGTAAGACTTTTCAAATTGTAAATCAATTCAGTTTTTGGTCTTAAAAGACAAAGTTATAAGCTAAGAATTCCTAGTAAGAAATTTACTAGTTTAAAAATTGTAAACAAATTTATATTGTTTATAATAAAAAAATATCAAAGTTTAAATAAAGAATAAAAACAAATTTTTATTGTTTTCTTTAAATATAAATTTCAATATTAAAATTGGCGACGAGGATGGGATATTCAGATATATCCTTGTAAGCAAGAATAGTGCGTAAAGTGATATAGTGTATTTCTATACTTAACTGAATATCATAATTAATAAAAACAAGTGATGAAAAAAAACCAAGGGTTTTTAAAAAAGCACATTTTCAAAATTATATTGTATTACATACTGAGTTTAACAGTTATAATACCATTATCTGTTATTTAATAAATTATACCTATTCTAAGAACTATTCTAAGAATAAACAATTAAAATTCTTAAAATATAATTTTACCTCCTTCATAGGTAAAATTACCGAAACACTTTCTAATAAAATACTTTCTCACACTTTTATCAATCTCCCACAATCTTCACATAAATATCTTATAAATAAAACCTTTTTCATATGAAGTACCTTAACACTTAAAATACTTAAAATAGATTTCAACATAATAAAATTCTTTTATTAATTACCCAATTACACAGTGAACTACATTTTACATAAATTCTTATTGGAATCAATTCCAATTACAAAATACTACAAATACTTTTCCGCATATAAAATATATAAAAATGCACCACATGCATTTTTCCCTTTACAAGCATTAATTATATGAATACCAGAAATAAAATTAAAACTAGAATAAGAATGCATTAAACTAAAATTAGAATAAGAATATTTTGTAATACTAAAAATAATACTTAGTAAGACCAACTTGTAGATTAAGAATAATATATAAATGTAAGACTTTTCATATTGTAAATCAATTCAGTTTTGGTCTTAAGACATTTAAGATAATAAAATATATTTTTATACAAAACTAAGAATTCCTAGCAAATAATTACTAGTAAAATAATATAAAATAAATAAATACAAATAAAACAAAGTGTCCTTGTTTTATTTAAAATATTTAAATTTATATAATAAAATTGGCGACGAGGATAAGATATTCAGATATATCCCTATAAAGCAAAAATAGTGCATAAAGTGATATAGTGTATTTCAATACTTTACTGAATATCAAAAAAAAAAAAAAAAAAAAAATTTTTTTTTATTAATAGAAACAATAGTTTTATTAATTTATAAAAATAATTAATTAATAAAAAATAATAGTTTTATTAATTTATAAAAATAATTAATTAATAAAAAATAATAGTTTTATTAATTTATAAAAACAATTAATTAATAAAAAATAATAATTTTATTAATTTATAAAAATAATTAATTAATAAAAAATAATAGTTTTATTAATTTATAAAAACAATTAATTAATAAAAAATAATAATTTTATTAATTTATAAAAATAATCAATTAATAAAAAATAATAGTTTTATTAATTTAGAAAAAAAATCAAATACTACAGCGGCGTGCTTAAGTCTAACCGACTTTATCTCCAAAAAAATGGATGACGGTAAATTTGTTGGCTGCCTTTTCTTGGACCTGCAAAAAGCATTTGATTGCGTAGACCACAAAATACTGTTATTAAAACTTTCAAAGATTAATGTTAATACTAACGAACAAATGTACTTCGAATCTTATTTAACGAAACGTAGTCAAAAAGTGCGTATAAATAACACGCTTAGTGAATCAAAAGAAATGATAAAAGGTGTGCCTCAAGGTTCAATTCTGGGACCCCTTTTATTCAAGCTATACATAAACGATCTTGCAAATATAAATCTGAAAGGCACAATTCAACTATATGCGGATGATGCTGTAGTTAAATATGCAAAAGGTGACGAGAATGAATTAAGAAATGACATTAAATCAGACCTGAATTCTATTGAACAATGGCTCACAAAACACAAATTACTTTTAAATGTCAAAAAAACTAAAATCATATTGTTCGAAAACAGAAAATTTTCAGATATTAATTTTTATGTAAATGGAAGTATAATCGAAATTGTGAGAAATTTTAATTATTTAGGACTATTATTAGATAGCAAAATGAAGTGGAATGACCACATTGATCAGCTCATAAAAAAAATTACGCCATATGCTTTTATTATAAAAAGACTTCGGAGGTATTTCTCTAAAGATGTACTAAAACAAATATACTTCTCTTATATTATATCAAACTTGATTTATTTAAATCCCATATGGAACAAAGCTTCAATGACTTTATTAAATAAAATAGATATCATCCATAAAAAAGTCATCAAAACTATCCACAATTACCCACTACTTTATCCTACTAGTAACTTGTACGATAATCAATACATCAATTTTACGAATATATGCAAAATAGAAATGTATTTGATAGCATTTAAGATTACAAATAATGAAATTAAACATAATTTTTTACTAAACAGAATGATCGATATACATAACTACAATACCAGAAACAAAACCAATTTTTACTTATCACTCTTTAAAACAAGAAACCAACAGAATAACTGCTTATATAATTGTCTCAAACTATACAACGAACTTCCTAATGAATTAAAGCTTATTGAAAACTTATATTCCTTCAAAAAAAGAGTTAAAGAGTATGTCATTCGTCAATAATTTTATATTTAATAATCTATATAGTTAATAATTTATATAGTCAAGAATTCTCCACTTCGTATTCGGCTTATGTTTTCTTATTGGTAAATGGTCTGCATAAAAGTGGTTAGATTAAATTAAATTAAATTAAGTAATTGATAAATTAGATTAATTGTAAAATATTTAAGAATTTTTGTAAAAATCTATATAATCTTCTTTTAAACTAATATGAAATTTTTATTATTGTTTTATTTTATTTTAATTTTTTTTCTTTTTTTTTTTTTGTGTAAATAACTTGTCTGTATATTGGCACATATTTATTATTTAAAATTATTAGATCAGAAAGTGTAAACTATGATCGACACAAATGAAATTTAATTGTTATATATAATGTGCAATAATTACATATAGGAATATATTGTAATTTTGTTTACTTTTTTCTAGTATAAGATAATTTATATATTTTAGAATTTATATTGTTTTAGAATTTAAGAATTTTTTTTATATTTATACGAAAAATAATGAATTCTTAATAAAGAAAAAAAAAAAAAAAAAAAAAATAATAGTTTTATTAATTTATAAAAATAATCAATTAATAAAAAATAATAGTTTTATTAACTTATAAAAATAATTAACTAATAAAAACAATAGTTAATTAATAAAAACAATAGTTTTTTTAAATCTATAAAAAAAGGTGATTAAATTATTAAAATTTTTTTTTCTCTAAATGACCGTAACAATATTTCATAACAAAATAAATCTTGTAGAAAAAAATACTACAAGAAAAACAATAAAAAGTAAACTATTCAAGAACAAAAAAATAATTCAAAATATAAATTATTATTTGTTCAATAGAAAGGGGCATTTTAGAAATCCTTTGCTCAAGAGAAATTTTTAAAACTTGCTTAATAAAAGTTAATAATAAAAAACTTAAAAAACCAGAAAAAAGAGAAAAAATAATAAACTCTATTTTCAATATAAATAGAAGTTTCAATAATAAAAATAAACACATCAAATATAACGTGGTAAAAACAAGAGGAAGAGAAACCAGTATAAAGCAGATCCAAAGTTTCCAGTATAAAAAATTATTTTAATATCTGCCAAGCAGTCTCTTGGGCAGATATTAAAACTATTTTACAAAACAATTTTGGTGAAAGGAAAAGTTTAGACGACTTATTCGACGAACTTAGGGCTATTACCTTTAAAAACGGTAGTGTAGAATTTTATAACGAATTAAAAAGTAAGTTAAGAGCACTAAATAATAAAACAATAACAACGTTAGGATCAGGAGCTGCTGCTAACGAGAGCGCTCGAAATAATATGAGAACTGCTCTAAACATTTTTAAAAGCAAAATTCCAGAACCAATGAAAACGATTCTGGCATGTAGGAATCCTGCTACATTAGAAGACGCTATGGACATATTGTTCCAATCTGGACATGCTTTTAACTCAAGACCAAATAAAAGTTACAATGGCAATAGGCCAAGAACTTTCACACAGAATAATAATTCTCCTAGAAACAATAACGTTAGTAACAATAATAATAACCGCAACAATCAAAATAATAATAATAATTATAACAATAGTAGTAATAATAATAATAGTAATAATAATAATAGACCCCGAACTTACGGACCAAACAACAATAACCGCCAAGGCAACTTCAATCAAAACTCAATGAGGTCAAATAACGCTAGGCCTCATTTCAATAACGATTATTATGTTCCAAACAATTATAGAAATTATAATAATAATTATAATAATTATAATAATGGAAATTCTAGAGAAATTGAATATAATAACCAAAACGGTGTAGAACCAATGGATACATTGGATATAAACAAATCCCAAGTCAAGGAAAATTTTCTATTGACGGCCTCGGGAGAACCTACCATATATGTGACGGTTAAAAGCATAACTTCACTATTGCACTTTTTAAAAAAATGAAACTTTTGATGCAAAAAGTTTGATTTAGTACTTTGCAATATATTTGAACAATAATAACATGTAAAACTGCTCATATTTCTAAAATACAAGCTTCAAAAATTTCACGTTAATTGCAAAACTTTCTTATTCCTATACTGTGTTTCTTGCAAAACTGCTTTATTCCAATGTTACTATTTTTTAATAACAAAACTTTTGTATTCCTTTTCTAAATTCTGTTAAACAATGAATTGGTAGCAAAACTAATCTTTTCCATCTAGAGTAATAATTACTAAAAAAAAAGTTAAATGCGCTAGTCAATCATAATGGGGATGTGCTGCTTTTGGCTTACCACAAAAGCACTAAAACAAGTAAAATCAGTAGAGTTAATTTTTCCTATTACAGGCCATTCATTCATCCCACCTGATAGGGTGTTCGCTTAGATTGAAAAAAAAATTCGAAACTAAGAAGCTATAGTAAATCCTTAACAATATATTGATATATTGAATGATCACGGAACTATTATCGAACTTGGTAAAAATGACTGCCTTATAAGCAATTGGAAGACAGAAATTACGAACTACTTTAAACCACCGGGTAAATGGTACTTTAAATTTATTAGTTCAAAAAGATTTATAATAACTAGATCTAAAAGTAAACTAAAGGGAGCCCTTTAATAAGAGGAGAATTATCTTAAAATTTAGATACAGGGAAGAGTGATGCAATATTAAAAAAAGGTAAAAATGTAGTCTCAATGACTCCCAACTGCAGTTTTCCAAAATTTAATAGCAAAACTCTTGTTTTCCAAATTTGCATCGGTATTAGTAACTCAACCAGGGCAGATGGATCCCAGTCACATTGCTAAAAAACTGTATCACCTCTATAACTTCAAAATACATTTTAAATAAAAACTCTTAGCCTACTATTAAAAAATTCTACAGTTAATTTTATTTTGCACAAAATAATGAAAAGTGGAAATAAGCAGTTTTGCTTTTAATCGTCACATATAGTGGTACAGTCAAAAAAGACACCACTTAAGTTTATAATAGATACAGGGGCAACCAATTCTATTATAAATCCCGGTCTTTGCCACCCCAAATGGCAAATATCAATTAAACCAATAATGGTTAAAACATTAAAACATCAAATTCCTATAAACACAAAAGCTTGTGTTCCGTTATTTCCTGAACTAGGAAATATCGATGATAGAATCGAATTCCTAATATGTAATTTTCATGATAAATATGACGGTCTTATAGGAAATGATATATTAAGAAAATATAACACAAAAATTGATCTTGAAAATAATATTTTAGAAATTAATAATAGGAAAATACCCATTTCATTTAATTCAGAAATACCAATTAGAGTAGAAAATAATAAGGTAAAGGGTATCCCACTAGATATAAACTTAAATAGAAACGAATTAGAAAACAAAAATAAAATAGAAATTAAAGAAAATAAAGACAATAACGGTCAACTAAACGTAAATCCAAAACAGGGTTATAAGAAATTAGAAAATCAAAATATTAATATAAATAATAAAAGAATTAAAAATAAACCTAAAAATATTAGGAGAAAAAATAAAGAAGAGATTATTGAATATGAAAATAAAATTCCAGAAGAGATAATCTACTCGAATTTTAATGTAGAGAAAATGGAAGTACCATTATCTCAACAAATAAGAACTGATCACTTGAACTCGGAAGAAAAAGAAAAAATTCTTACTATAATAAAGAGGTTTTCTCGTATATTTTATCAAAAAGATACGAACCTTACTTTCACTAACGCTATAAAACATGAAATTCGAACTATCGAACATGCGCCAATAGCTGTAAAAACCTATAGATATCCGTACATTCATAAACATGAAGTACAAAGTCAAATCCAAGAAATGTTGGATGACAATATCATTAGGCCAAGTAAATCTCCTTATTCCGCACCAGTCTGGATGGTACCGAAAAAAGCGGATGCAAGTGGCAAAACTAAATGGAGACTTGTCATAGACTATCGCAAATTAAATGAAGTAACGATAGATGATAAGTATCCTATACCAAATATTGATGAAATACTAGCAAAACTTGGTAGATGCCAATACTTCACCACCTTGGACCACGCTAAGGGGTTTCACCAAATCGAAATAGCTGAAAACGATATACATAAAACTGCTTTTAACGTTGAAGGGGGACATTACGAATTTCTTCGTATGCCTTTCGGGTTGAAAACAGCTCCTGCTACTTTTCAACGTTTAATGAACGATATCTTGTCAGACTATATCAATAAAATATGTTTGGTATACCTTGACGATATCATAATATTTTCGACCTCATTACAAGAACACTTGGAGTCGATAAATAAAATATTCCAAAGGCTTAAGGAAACAAACCTTAAAGTACAATTGGACAAATCGGAATTCTTGAAACATGAAACCGAATTTCTCGGTCATATAGTTACAAGTGAAGGAATAAAAGCCAATCCGGAAAAAATAGAATGTGTTCAAAAATTTCCTTTGCCAAAGTCGGCAAAAGAAATAAAACAATTTTTAGGGCTCACCGGATATTACCGGAAATTCATCAAAGACTACTCAAAGATCGCAAAGCCCATGACAAAATATTTAAAAAAGGACGCTAAATTAAATACGAACGATTCTGAATACAAAGACAGTTTCGAAATTCTAAAAACATTATTAATTAACGATCCTATATTAGTCTATCCCGATTTTAATAAGCAATTTACCTTGCAAACTGATGCCAGTAATTATGCACTAGGCGCTGTCCTTTCACAAGATAACCATCCAATTTGTTATGGAAGTCGAACTCTTAACGGGCATGAACAAAACTATAGCACAATTGAAAAAGAATTACTCGCTATAGTATGGGCAACTCAATATTTTCGACCGTACTTATTTGGAAGGAAATTTATAATCGAAACTGATCATCGACCTTTAACTTGGTTGTTCTCAATAAAAGAACCAAATTCTAAGTTAACAAGATGGAGACTTAAACTTTCAGAATACGATTATATAATAAAATATAAAAAGGGAGTACAAAATGGTAATGCCGACGCCTTATCTAGAGTCATTATCAATCATATTGAAGAAACTGAAACAGAAGATCCCATAACCACTGAAACCAAATGTCCATTGAATTTTTACAAAAATCAAATTATAATAAAAAAGGTTGATTCCGGTTCCCTCAAAATCAAAACAGAGAAATTATTTAACAAAACTAGGAAAACAATCTTTACGAAAGTTTTAGACAGCGAGACAATAAGAACTTTAATTAATACTCATTTCGATAGTAACAGACTCAATGCAATTTTAATTGAAAATGAATTATTTTTCTCAAAATTTCATGAGACGATCAGAAACAATACAGACATTAGGGATAAAAGACTTAAAATTATAAGATGTAAGATTCTATTAGTAGATACTACTGACGAAAACGCGTTAGCAGAAATTATAGAGAAAGAGCATACAAGAAATAATCATAGAGGAATAAATGAAAATTTTGCTCAACTCAAAGGAAAAATATATAATCCATTTTTAAAAGATCGAATTACAAAATTCATAAATAACTGCAATATTTGTAACATAGAAAAATATGAACGTAAACCTATAAAAGAAAAATTTAAGATAACCGAAACTCCAAACAAACCTAGGGAGATCGTTCACGGTGACGTTTTCTACAGTTTGAATAAAACCTTATTTTTAACATTAATAGACAAATTCTCAAAACATGCTCAAGCTATTAAAATCCAAGCAAGGACATGGGTAGAGTTTAAAAGGGCAATTTTACAATATTTAGGTAATACAGGAAACTTCAAGAAATTAATAGTCGATAACGAATTAGGATTTAAAGCTGTACCTTTACAAGAGTTTTTAAGAAATAATAATATTGAAACACACTTTACATCAAATAATAATCATACATCTAACGCTGATGTTGAACGTTTACATAACACAATAAACGAACATTTAAGACTTTTACGTCACGATCCTAATAAAAACTTCGAAACCACAGAAGAAAAAATTTCAAAAATTATAAATTTTTATAACAATACTATTCACTCTACTACAAACAGAAAACCGATTGACTTTTGCAATGGTAACATTGAACAATCAGAATACGGACTTATTAGAGACAGAATCATAAAAATAAAAGAAAATATTATAAATAAATTAAACAGAAACAGGGAAGAAACTGACATTAAAACAGGGCCTCAATACTTAAAAGAAATTAGAGGAGGTAAAAACCATGCTAAATTTAGAAAAATAGACGCTAACAGACTGGACGATGACCATATAATTACCACTACAGGGTACAAATATTATAAATCTCATTTAAAAAGATCTAAAAAATTCCAAAACAATACTTCAAATCAAGACTAATAGAATTATCTGTAATTACAGAAAATGTTCTTAACATTACTACTAGCGGTATTCATACCAACTTTAGTATTATCACGGGAAATCGAGATACAAAATTTAAACGATAATAACGGATTCATTATAATAAAGGACGGACCTATCAAGATAATAAGAGATTACGAGAGGGCTCTTCACATCATCAACATAACGGAGTTCGAGAATAATAGAGATCACCTGAATGACAACATCATGACCATTAAAAAACATATAAAACCTAACGATCCATCCTTTTTAACGATGTTACATAACTTTCATTTATTAGAACTCAAAATCGACGGACTAAAACCGCACACCCATAAAAAAGTAAAAAGAGGATTAATAAATGCCTTGGGCTCAACGATAAAATTCATAACCGGTAATATGGACAATGAAGATAGAGAAATGATTCAGGAAAAGCTAGATAGCCTTTCTAAATCAAATTCTGATCTTATTTTTGAAAATAACAAACAAATTTCAATTAATAATCAACTTTCGGAACAGATAAAAAACATTTCTAATTATGTAATTAAACAACAAAAAACAATTACAGAACTCTTATCCCAATACAAAAACAAAGTCGCGGGTACAATTAACGTAAAAGACGAACTTGACATATTAAAACATATTTTCCAAATTAATTATGACATAACACTTTTAAGAAACCATATTGACGATATCGAACAAATTATTCTATCCAGCAAACTAAACATTTTGACCAGAAATATTTTAACACCTGAAGAAATAGACATATTATCCGATATAGAATCCTTTAAAGACATAAAGATCTCTGTTGCATTCTATCAGAATCAAATACTTATTATTATTTACTTACCAATATATACAACTATGCCATATTCAGAAATAATAATCGAACCAATCCCAAATAAAGATAATAAAGAATTAGTTTTGAAAAATAACAGATTTATAATAGATTTATATAAAACAATCTTTTATGGTGACGTAAAAGATAATTTGAAGAAAAATTTAATTGAAGTAGAAGACGAGTGTTTAAATAAAATTACAAAATCCACTCACGCAAATTGTAAAATGAACTTGAATACAAAAGAAATTATAAAAGAGATAAAACCAGGTCTCATTATAGTAAAAAATTTAAAAGGTAACAATATTAGTCAAGATTGTAATGACGATAATTTAATGTTGTATAAAAATAGTATAATAAAATTTAAAGATTGCTCTATAACTATTAAAAGATTCACTTTTACAAATAATTATATGAAAATTAAAGATTACTAGTATCGCCCTGTGCTCGAAATTCGAGCTATTTTTGCTTTTAAGTTAACATATAAAATTCGTTTTGTGTAAATTATATTAGACTATACATAATAAAAATTATACCAACAGTGTTGTCAACAATTCTTGCGCTTGAAATTTGCTTAAAAAAATTTATAATTTTCTTAATTATTAAAACGTTGTTAAGTACCGATTTTTGAGTTTTATTTCTATAGCTTAAGCCGCTTTAAAGAGAGGATAAATTGGTACAGTTAAATTAAATTAAAATTCTAAATACATATAAATATTATTCTAATAAATACATATTTCTAAACATATACATATATTTATTGAAGTCAAGAACCCAAAATTCGAGTTAATGCTGTCCTTCATATAGCAAACTGTACTTTTTTCTAAACATTTTAGTACGATATGAACTATGTTGTACGTATTCTGTATCCTAATTAAAAAATTTTATTTATATCTATGAATACATAATATGTACAACAAAATATAACATATCATAATTCATAAGTTTAGTAATTAGTATTATATTATATTGAAGCTGCCAGAACTACAAATAATAGTCAAGTTGACCGAAGTCTTTTTTTAAATTTCAATCTTAAGATTTATAGCAAAAAAAAAAGTTTTTCAATAAATCAAAGAATAATTTTTTCCTACCCTTTTTTCATTTTTAAATTTAATAGCTACATAGGTAAATTTTTACTACCAATGTATGCCTATTTAAAGTTCTGAAAACATGCGAAAAATGATTCTGAATTGCTTAGTTTACTTTATACCTTTTTGTCTAGTTTATTTATTTAATATTTCCTATGTTTTTTATTGACAAAAATATATTTCTATACATGGTCATGAGCCATGACTCATAAGTTTCTTAAAACAAATAAATATTATTGCTTTTATTCCTTTAAGGGGAGTAAACTCTTTTCTACTCTCAACTATTGCCAGCTACTTCAGCCCTTGTAAAAGAGTATATGACAGAGTAGATAAATAATTTCCGGCAGATGGCTTTAATTAAAATTCTCTTGAATAGGTTATGTTAAATCATATTTTTTATTTGATAACCAATAAGAACTTACCCCTTCCATTTTAAAAAGTATTCTTTATATTTATATCAGCAATAAACCTTAATTTTTTCACTTTATTAATATTTAAATACTATTAAATATAATTAACTTCTCAAATGACAGGTAGTTTTAAAATGTCAAATATATATATATGATGATAATCTGACAATTATGTACTCCTGAAACAAAAATATGCGTTCCATTTACAAACTACGCCTATCTAATCTTCATGTACACTTTTTGATATATAAAATTCGTTCGTTTTGTAAAAGTAAAACTAAAAATAGTTTTTTTAATTATAAAAAAACATTATTCGATGTTGAAAGTGTGAAATAAACTTTTCAATTATTAGAATGAAATCAAAACATACGACGTACAATTTTTATACGGCAGTACGTCAATACGTCTGTCTACATATCCATTATCGGTAAATCGATACGCGCGTACAATATTTAATTTATCAAAAATATTTATTTGAATGTTTTAATTTAGTACCTACAAAAAATATTTTTAATTTCATATTATAGGTATTTTGAATATAAGATATTTTTAATAAAAATTATTGTAAAAAAATATTATTTTTAAAACATAATATTAGAAATATAAGAAAAACCAATAATAATATTTTTATACATTTTGTCAATATTTGTAAATTTTAAAAATCCGAGATACAGTACATTGCGTTACGCGTATTTTCGCTGCTCTAATGTAAATTTATGAACCTATTTATTTCTCAATTTTTTGACAGAAATTATACGCTGCGCGCTTTTATTTAGGTTAGGACCTAAGGAACAAATAACTTTTTTTGAGAAAGATAATTTTTTTAGTTTTGCAAACATATTTACTGTAAGTATTTTTAATTTATTATGTATGTTTTAAACTAAATTATTTAAAAAAAAATGTTATTTTAAAATATTTTATTTTTAAAGTTTAATCGCAGCAGCATAAGAAAAAAAAATTACAATATGTATTTTTATACACTTTGTCAATTTTTAAATTTTAAAATTTAAAACGTCGCGTATGCTTTCATGTAAATTTTTTTACATAACTTATTATTTCAAAATTTTTTGACAGAAACTGAATGCCGTACATTCTGATTTTGGCTGATCCATAAGAAACAAATCATTTTTCTTAGAAATATTATTTTTTTTTTTAAGTTTCTGCATATTTCAGAATTCGGTTTTTAATTTTACCAAAAACTTAACAAAAAGCAACCACAATTTACGATTTTAGTACCTACTGTATTACAATAAATTGCAAACAAAAACAAAATACAGTACTTTTCGATTATAACGACTATTATGGGACTGAAAATATTCGTCGTAATAAACGAATGTCGTTTCAAAAGAATGCTGTGAATTTTGAAATATTAGTATAAGACTTGAACATTGTAGAATGTGCTGATTCTAGAATGGACACTTTGAACTCATTTGCTAACATTTTATTTGATGTTTCTCAAATAAAATGTTAAGCCTATGTATAGTGCTTTTTCTTCTATTGAATTTTTTTTTGTATTTTTGATGCGTTATTATGATTGTTTTTATATTCAAAACTAAATAAAAAATACTTAATTAATCGCCAAGCAACATTATTAGATATAATAAGTTTAAATAAAAGAAATATCAATGTAATAAAAAACTTACATTTTTAGGTAAAATTTAATTCTTTATCAAAAAGTGTAAAGTTTATTATAATTAAAATTGAACCGAGTTCGTTATAAATGAAAACTACTGTATAAACCAAATGTATTGCTTTCATTTTGAACAGCTCTCATGTAAATTCATGTACCTATTTATTTGTAAATTTTTTGACAGAAATTATACGTCAACTTTTATTTCAGTTGAAGATTATTTTTTAGTTTTTTTTGCAAACATATTACATATAGGTATTTTCAATTATTTGGAATGTATGTTTTTTTAAAAAAAAATATTATTTTAAAATATTTTATTTTGAAAACTTAATCGTAGCAACATCAGAAAAAACAATTACAATATTTTTATACGCTTTGTCAAATTTTAAAATATTAAATTCCGAAGTACAGTACATAACATACCTACTTATTTCAAAATTTTTTGACAGAAACTGCACGCCGTATGCATTTATTCTGGTTGATTCCTAATGAACACATAATTTTCCTAAGAAATGTAATTTTTTTGTTTCTGCAAACATTTAGCAAAAAAAAAAAAATACAGTAAAGCTCGCTTATAACGACCATGAAGAGACAGAAAATATTCGTCGTAATAAGCAAATGTCGTTTTAAAAGAATGCTGTGAATTTTGAAAAATTAGTATAAGAATTGAACATTGTAGATTGTGCTAATTCTAGAATGGGCACTTTGAACTCATTTGCTAGATTTTTATTTGATGTGTCAGCCTCAACTCTATGTATATATTATATATGTATATATGCTTTTTCTTGTAATGAAATTTTTTTTGTATTTTTGATGCGTTATTATGATTTTTTTTTATACATATTCAAAAATATTTATAAAAATACTAAAATAATCACCAAGCAACATTATTAGATATAATAAGTTGAAATAAAAGAAATATAAATGTAATAAACAACTTAAATTTTTAGGTAAAATTTAATTCATTTGCAAAAAGTGTTACGTTTATTATAATTAAAATTGAATCGAGTTCGTTATAAATGAAAATTACTGTATTGCTTTCATTTCGAAAAGAACTCATTTTTTTCGTTCACTTTTTAAGATAAAGAAAAAACAAAAACAAAAAAAAAATTTAAAAAAAATTTAAATCTCCTTGTTCACTGAATATTTGAACCAAACAAAAAAAAGAAAGATATACATAAGTCGGCGCCTATAATCTTTTGATTTAGATTTAGCTGCGAGTTAAAACCGAAAATGAATTACATTTACACAGACAGTCGGCGCATAATATTATAGTCATAAGCCTCAACTTTTAAAAGCGTGACCGTTAAATTCAAATTTACTTTAAATTAAAGACGGATTTTCACCTGAAAAAACGCAATATTCTAAAAAAAAAATATCATTGTCCTATGAAAACAAAAAAAGCCTTTCTTTTGGTTGTTGTTTCATTAAAATTGGTCAAATAGTTTGTTCTAAAAAAGGATGTTTATATTTGTATGGGAAAAAATAAGCCGATTAAATATTATGATTTTACATATGAAGAGTGCAGGCAAATAACAATCAATGTCAATTTTTTTCGAAAATGCAATATGGGTATCATTGGAAAGGCAAAAATGAGATCTTTCGTTCTATCAACAATAAATAATGTAAAACCAAACGAGATCAAAGTTTTAGCCTGTTCAAAATTTCCTGTACAGGGAAAGAACAATCAATGTCACAGTTTTAATGGAAAAAACAATCAATGTCAGTTTTTTTTAATATGGCAAATTTTGAATTGTTTTTATTGACTTGACTTGACTATTACAAATAAAAATGTTCTAATGGGAATTTAAAATAACATTTCCCGTTCGAGGCCATAGTTACATGGAATGTGACAAAAATATGGGATTAATAAAACAAAATCTTAAAATAGAATTGCCTGATGAATGGAACGATCATGTTAAATCTTCACGGGTGAAACCCTCGCCCTTTGTCATTATTAAAAGTAAACAAGATATTTTCAAAAACTGGGGCAGTTATTTGGAAAATAATCATTATAAAAAAAAATCTCCATTTGCAACGAGGCCAATTTCTGAAATCTACATAACAAAGGAACACAGTCGGACACTCCAATTAAGAAACACATATAACGGCCCATGGAATTCGTACATAATCAGATATAAAAATACTGGTAACAGTTCACAAAATTTAAAGCCTTCTTACACTAGCCTAATTCCACTTTCATCTGGAAAATATAATGATTTAATGGTACTTAAAGAATTTTGCAGAGACGAAGTGCAGCGGTTTTTTGAAGCACTGCCGCATTCGAATCAAGTTTCGGACACAGACGATAATAATTAAGCAAATCCATACGTTTTAACGTTATAAAAATTTAAACTTAATGAATTACTTAATTTGAACTATTTATGTTTTTATTTTTTGTTAAATTATTTTTTGTTATTTTATTTAATTACTTAATTTGAACTATTTATGTTTTTATTTTTTATTAAATTATTTTTTGTTTGATTATTTTTTCCTAAATTTTTAATATTTGATTGTTTTTTCGTACAAAACTGAATTTTTTTGAAACTAAGTTTTTTTTTTTTTGTAAATAAAATAAGAAAATATTAAATTATTTTAATTTTTTTGTATTGTATTTCTTTAAGAATAGGATAAACATTAATTATGAAGCTTGTTTACAGACACTTTCAGAACATTTTTATACGCAAGAAGTCTTTGAAAATATTAATTGAATTTTCTCAATTTCTAAAAAAAGTGACGTTGATTGTTATTTGCCTGCACTCTTCATATCCATTTTCAAACCTAAATGTAACAAATAACGAAAATGAAATTGAACTAGATTCTAAGGAACTAATTATAAGCGATATAAATAATAACAGAAGAATCATATTCATAATAAACATAGATATATAAGCTATGTAAATTTTGTAATAATTGGTACAATATCATTCTTGCTTGTAATTACTATCATTTATATATTTAAAAGAAGTCATACTAATGAAGGTACTGTTGTAATAACTTCGTCGGAGCTTCAGTCTAAGGGGGATGGAGTTATAATACCATTATCTGTTATTTAATAAATTATACCTATTCTAAGAACTATTCTAAGAATAAACAATTAAAATTCTTAAAATATAATTTTACCTCCTTCATAGGTAAAATTACCGAAACACTTTCTAATAAAATACTTTCTCACACTTTTATCAATCTCCCACAATCTTCACATAAATATCTTATAAATAAAACCTTTTTCATATATGAAGTACATTAACACTTAAAATACTTAAAATAGATTTCAACATAATAAAATTCTTTTATTAATTACCCAATTACACAGTGAACTACATTTTACATAAATTCTTATTGGAATCAATTCCAATTACAAAATACTACAAATACTTTTCCGCATATAAAATATATAAAAATGCACCACATGCATTTTTCCCTTTACAAGCATTAATTATATGAATACCAGAAATAAAATTAAAACTAGAATAAGAATGCATTAAACTAAAATTAGAATAAGAATATTTTGTAATACTAAAAATAATACTTAGTAAGACCAACTTTTAGATTAAGAATAATATATAAATGTAAGACTTTTCATATTGTAAATCAATTCAGTTTTGGTCTTAAGACATTTAAGATAATAAAATATATTTTTATACAAAACTAAGAATTCCTAGTAAATAATTACTAGTAAAATAATATAAAATAAATAAATACAAATAAAACAAAGTGTCCTTGTTTTATTTAAAATATTTAAATTTATATAATAAAATTTTTAACTTTGGAAATATTTACTTGGAAATAGCTACTGCTTACTTATAAAATTTAGTGCTAACAGTAAATATTTTTATTTTAAAGTTGTTATAGCCTTTCAATGGGGAAGGTTGCCAAGTTTCTCAAGGATCTAACTTTATCTAACTCCCCCCCCACCCCTTCGACCCCCTCCATGTTTTTAGGTTCTAGGAATTAAATTGTGAATTCCACAAGAATTTGCAATTTTACTTAGAATTAGAGTTTAGAATTTTACTTAGAGAGACACTTTCTTCAATTTAAGGAACCGCTTTTAAATTTAAAAGAAAAATTTAACATATGTTAAAATATAATATTGGGCCTTTAAATTTTGCATATTAATAAAAAAAAAATTTGACAGGTATTCAAGTTACAGGTGCTTAAAAATAGCAAAATTTAAATTTTCGAGCCCTTATAGCTCCTAAACAGTGGGCTTGACAAAAAAATTTTGTTAACCGACTCCTACTAATATTTGAAGATCTAACTTCTCCCAAAATTTCAAGACCTTATCTTAAACCGTTTAGGAGATATGTGGGACCAAAAATTTTGCAAAAATTGAGTTTTATATAATGCTAAATTTTAGTACCGTATGGCAACCCTATACATTTAAGCAACGTTTTTCTGGAAAGCCTATAAAAGCAGCTCTCTTCTACCGTTTTTTGATTGAAAATAAACCCAACAGAACTCTTGTTATATCAATTTAAATATTTGCAGGGGCTGTAGCTTCGTCACCCTTCAAAATTAAGAAAAACCTTTGACACATGTTGAAATATAATTATAGAGCTTTGAATTTTGTATATTACTAAAAAAAAATTTGGACAGGTATTCAAAGTACAGGTGTTTAAAAAAAGCAAAATTTCAATTTTCGAGCCCTTATAGCTCCTAAGCATGGGGCTGAACAAAAAAATTTTGTTAACCGACTCCAACTAATTTATGAGTATCTAACTTCTCCCAAAATTTCAAGACCCTAGCTTGAACCGTTCAAAAGATATGTGTGGTAAAAAATTTTGCAAAAATTTAGTTTTGTGTAATGTTAAATTTTAGTACCGTATGGCAACCCTAAACATTTGCCTGGCAAAAATTTATAAAGTTTATGAAACCTGCTATTATTTGCCGTTTTTAGATTGAAAATATCTCCAACAGAACTCTTGTTATAACAATTTAAATATAGGGCTTTTTCCAACTATGGGGGGCTACAGAAAAAAATTCTTCTACGAAATTATTTTTTTTGCAAAAACTACCCATGGTTAAAATTTCTTTACTCTATTTCAAACGGTGTAAAAGTTTTTGTAAACATACGGACAGACGGACGGACAGAGTGAAGCTATATAGGCACATTTTTACAAAATTTTTTGAAAATGTGCTAACAATAGTTTTATTAAAAATAGTAATTAATAAAAACAATAGTTTTATTAAAAGTAGTTAATTAATAAAAACCATATTTTTATAATTAATTAATAAAAACAATAGTTTTATCAATCTATAAAAAAAAAGTGATTAAATTAATTATTAAACTATAAATTTTTTTTATACCCGTGCATACATATATGAACATCGGGTATATTAAAATTACTCTTCCGTTTGTAACGCATCGAAATATAAGAGCTAGATATAGTGTCAAGGGTACGTATCGAATCAGCATCGAAAAGTGAATCGATCTAGCTATGTGTGTCCGTCCGTCCGTCCGTCCGTCAGCACGATAACTCAAAAACTAAAAGGGCTAGAGTCTTGAAATTCACACCAAGTCATTTTTAGACAATTTCTAGGTTCCCTATTGTTTTTGGTTAAAATCGAACCAAGGCTTCGGGGAGCTGCCATACAACTTTTTTGCACCAATATGAATTTCTTCAAAACTATTTATACTACGGGGATGAAAATTACACACGGTTAGTTTTATAATGACTCCGGCACTTATATGAAGTTTCAAAATGTTAGGGCCCCATTTTCGGGGGGCTGCCATACAACTTCCTTGCACCAATATGAATTTCTTCAAAACTAATTATACTACGCGGATGAAAATTTCACACGGTTAGTTATATAATGAATCGAGCACTTATATGAAGTTTCAAAATGTTAGGGCCCCATTTTCGGGGGGCTGCCATACAACTTCCTTGCACCAATATGAATTTCTTCAAAACTAATTATACTACGCGGATGAAAATTTCACACGGTTAGTTATATAATGAATCGAGCACTTATATGAAGTTTCAAAATGTTTGGGCCCCATTTACGGGGAGCTGCCATACAACTTTTTTGCACCAATATGAATTTCTTCAAAACTATTTATACTACGGTGATGAAAATTACACACGGTTAGTTTTATAATGACTCCGGCACTTATATGAAGTTTCAAAATGTTAGGGCCCCATTTTCGGGGGGCTGCCATACAACTTCCTTGCACCAATATGAATTTCTTCAAAACTAATTATACTACGCGGATGAAAATTACACACGGTTAGTTATATAATGAATCAAGCACTTATATGAAGTTTCAAAATGTTTGGGCCCCATTTACGGGGAGCTGCCATACAACTTTTTTGCACCAATATGAATTTCTTCAAAACTATTTATACTACGGGGATGAAAATTACACACGGTTAGTTTTATAATTACTCCGGCACTTATATGAAGTTTCAAAATGTTAGGGCCCCATTTTCGGGGGGCTGCCATACAACTTCCTTGCACCAATATGAATTTCTTCAAAACTAATTATACTACGCGGATGAAAATTACACACGGTTAGTTATATAATGAATCGAGCACTTATATGAAGTTTCAAAATGTTAGGGCCCCATTTTCGGGGGGCTGCCATACAAAGTTTTCGATTCAATAACTGTGAATCTAATAAAGCTACAAGGTTAAAATTAAAATTGGGCAGGTAAATTAATAGGGAAAGTTACTTGGCAAAGTTGGACATCACTCGGACCATCGGACTTTTAGGGTGGGCCAATTTTTTTTTTTGTTTTTTTTTCTTTTTTGTTTTTTTTTTTTTTTTATTTTTTTTTAAGCTAAAGTTATGGGACAATGAATGAAAATTTTGTTTTTTGTTTTGTGATTTTTTTTTTTTTTGTTAATTTTTTTTTTTTTTTTTACGTCAAAATTATGGGGTAATGAGTTAAATGTATAAGGGAAGTAAATTACGGTTTATTTTATACACCATAGTGGGTATGCACGGGTATCTAAAAGTTGACAAGGGCAACTATAATCTTCCTCGTTTTTTTTCAAATGGCCGTAACAATAATTTGCAACAAAATGAACCATGTTACAAAAAATCATAAAGAAAAATTATAAAAAGTAAATTAATTAAAAACCAAAAAATAATTCAAACTATAAACTATTATTTGTTTAATAGAACCTTTTTTTCAAAACGGGGCATTTTAGAAAACATTTGCTCAAGAGAGACTTTTAAAACTTGGTTAGTAAAAACCAATAATAAAAAACTTAAAAAACCAAAAAGGAAAGTAAAAATAATAAACTCTATTTTTAATAAAAGTAGAAGTTTTAATAATAAAAATAAACACATTAAATATAACAAAGTGAAAACCAGAGGTAGAGAAACAAGTATAAAACAGATCAAAAGCTTCCAGTGTAAAAACTTCAAATCAACAAGAGTAACACCTGCAAGCACTACACCAGAAATCAACAACACACCAGTAATAGCAGCACCAACAAATAATCATCTTGTAAGTAATTTTACTGTAATTTATTATTTAAAGTTTCGCTATAGACTATAAAATTGTAACGTGTAAGATAGTTATTAGTAAGATAATAAATTTTGGTTGATAAAATGTAAAAAAAAAAAAAAAGAAAAATACAACGAACAAGTTCATTTTTCAATTACTTCTTCCTCAATTTAATTTTTTTTTTTTCCTCTCAAAATTTAAATGGCTACATTAACAATAGACCCTCTAAAATATTTAGACCGACAACCCGAATTTAACGGAGACAGTAGAGATCTACAAACTTTCATTAATTTGGTAGATAGGGTTCATCCAATTTTAGGCACATATGATGTCTTACCACAGATAATATTTTCAGATATAATTAAGAGCAAATTAAGAGGTAGAGCTAGGGAAATTCTAGAAATAAACTGCCAAGCAGTCTCTTGGGCAGATATTAAAACAATTTTGCAAAACTATTTTGGTGAAAGAAAAAGCTTAGATGATTTATTCGACGAATGTAGGGCTATTACCTTTAAAAACGGTAGTATAGAGTTTTATAACGAACTAAAGAGTAAACTGATAGCACTAAATAACAAAACAATAACAACGTTAGGATCAGGAGCTGCTGCCAACGAGAGCGCTCGAAATAATATGAGAACTGCTCTAAATATTTTCAAAAGTAAGATTCCGGAACCAATGAAAACGATTCTGGCATGTAGGAATCCTGTTACATTAGAAGACGCAATGGACATATTGTTCCAATCGGGACATGCTTTTAACGCAAGACCAAATAAAAGTCACAATGGCAATAGACCAAGGACTTTCACAGAATAGTAATTCTCCTAGAAACAATAACGTCAGTAATCATAATAATAACCACAACAATCAAAATAATAATTATTATTATAATAATAATAATAATAATAGATCCCGAACTTATGTACCAAACAACAATAACCGCCAAGGCAACTTTAATCAAAATCCAAGGAGGTTAAATAACGCTAGACATCATTTCAATAACGATTATTATGTTCCAAACAATTATAGAAATTATAATAATAACTATAATAACGGAAACTTTAGAGAAATTGAATATAATAACCAAAACGGTGTAGAAGCAATGGATACATTGGATATAAACAAATCCCAAGTCAAAGAAAATTTTCTATTGACGGCCTCGGGAGAAACCTACGATATATAGTGGTACAGTCAAAAAAGACACCACTTAAGTTTATAATAGAGGCAACCAACTCTATTATAAATCCCGGTCTTTGCCACCCCAAATGGCAAATAAAAATTAAATCAATAATGGTTAAAACATTAAAACATCAAATTCCTATAAACACAAAAGCTTGTGTTCCATTATTTCCTGAACTAGGAAATATCGATGATAGAATCGAATTCCTAATATGTAGTTTTCATATATTAAGAAAATATAACACAAAAATTGATCTCGAAAATAATATTTTAGAAATTAATAATAGGAAAATACCCATTTCATCCACAAATACCAATTAGAGTAGAAAATAATAAAGTAAAGGATATCTCACTAAATATAAACTTAAATAAAAACGAATTAGAAAACAAAAATAAAATAGAAATTAAAGAAAATAAAGACAATAACGGTCAACTAAACGTAAATCCAAAATAGGGTTATAAGAAATTAGAAAATAAAAATACTAATAAAAATAATAAAAGAATTAAAAATAAACCTAAAAATATTAGGAGAAAAAATAAGGAAGAGATCATGGAATATGAAAATAAAGTTCCAGAAGAGATAATCTACTCAAATTTTAATGCAGAGAAAATGGAAGTACCATTATCTCAACAAATAAGAACTGATCACTTGAACTCGGAAGAAAAAGAAAAAATTCTTTTTATAATAAGGAGGTTTTCTCGTATATTTTATCAAAAAGATACGAACCTTACTTTCACCAATGCTATAAAACACGAAATTCGAACTATCGAACATGCGCCAATAGCTGTAAATACCTATAGATATCCGTACATTCATAAAAATGAAGTACAAAGTCAAATCTAAGAAATGTCGGAAGACAATATCATTAGACCAAGTAAATCTCCTTATTCCGCACCAGTCTGGGTGGTACCGAAAAAAACGGATGCAAGTGGCAAAACTAAATGGAGACTTGTCATAGACTATCTCAAATTAAATGAAGTAACGTACAATTGGACAAATCGGAATTCTTGAAACATGAAACCGAATTTCTCGGCCATACAGTTACAAGTGAAGGAATAAAAGCCAATCCGAAAAAAATAGAATGTGTCCAAAAATTTCCTTTGCCAAAATCGGCAAAAGAAATAAAACAATTTTTAGGGCTCACCGGATATTACCGGAAATTTATCAAAGACTACTCAAAAATCGCAAAGCCCTTGACAAAATATTTAAAAAAAGACGTTAAATTAAATACGACCGATTCTGAATATATAGATAGTTTCGAAATTCTAAAGACATTATTAATTAACGATCCTATATTAGTCTATCCTGACTTTAATAAGCAATTTACACTGCAAACTGATGAGCAATTACGCTTTAGGGACCGTCCTCTTACAGGACAATCATCCAATTTGTTATGGAAATCGAACTCTTAACGGGCATGAACAAAACTATAGCACAATTGAAAAAGAATTACTCGCTATAGTATGGGCAACTCAATATTTTCGACCGTACTTATTTGGAAGGAAATTTATAATCGAAACTTACCATCGACCTTTAACTTGGTTGTTCTCAATAAAAGAACCAAATTCTAAGTTAACAAGATGGAGACTTAAACTTTCAGAACACGACTATATAATAAAATATAAAAAGGGAGTACAAAACGGTAATGCCGACGCCTTATCCTAGAGTCATTATCAATCATATTGAAGAAGCTGAAGCAGAGGATTCCATAATCACTGAAACCAAATGTCCATTGAATTTTTACAAAAATCAAATTATAATAAAAAAGGTTGATTCCTTGTTCCCTCAAAATCAAAACAGAGAAATTATTTAACAAAATTAGTAAAACAATCTTTACGAAAATTTTAGACAACCAGACAATAAGAACTTTAGTTAATACTCACTTCGATAGTAACAAACTCAACGTAATTTTAATTAAAAATGAATTATTTTTTTCAAAATTTCACGAGACGATCAGAAACAATACAGACCTTAGGGATAAAAGACTTAAAATTATAAGATGTTAGATTTTATTAGAAGACATTACTGACGAAAATGCGTTAGCAGAAATTATCGAGAAAGAACATACAAGGAATAATCATAGAGGAATAAATAAAAATTTTGCTCAACTCAAATGAAAAATATATAATCCATTTTTGAAAGATCGAATTACAAAATTCATAAATAACTGCAATATTTGTAACATAGAAAAATATGAACGTAAACCTATAAAGGAAAAATTTAAAATAACCGAAACTCCAAACAAACCTAGGGAGATCGTTCACGGCGACGTTTTCTACAGTTTAAACAAAACCTTGTTTTTAACCTTAATAGACAAATTCTCAAAACATGCTCAAGCTATTAAAACCCAAGCAAGGACATGGGTAGAATTTAAAAGGGCAATTTTACAATATTTGGGTAATACAGGAAATTTCAAGAAATTAATAGTCGATAACGAATTAGGTTTCAAAGCTGTACCTTTACAAGAGCTTTTAAGAAGTAATAATATTGAAACACACTTTACATCAAATAATAATCATACTAATATGGTAATATGGACAATGAAGATAGAGAAATGATTCAGGAAAAGCTAGATAGTCTTTCTAAATCAAATTCTGACCTTATTTTTGAAAATAACAAAATTTTCGGAACAGATAAAAATCATTTCTAATTATGTAATTAAACAACAAAAAACAATTACAGAACTCTTATCCCAATACAATAACAAAGTCGCGGGTACAATTAACGTAAAAGACGAACTTGACATATTAAAACATATTTTCCAAATTAATTATGACATAATACTTTTAAGAAATCATATTGACGATATCGAACAAATTATTCTATCCAGCGAACTAAACATTTTGACCAGAAATATTTTAACAACTGAAGAAATAGACATATTATCCGATATAGAATCCTTTAAAGACATAAAGATCTCTGTTGCATTATATCAGAATCAAATACTTATTATTATTTACTTACCAATATATACTACTATGCCATATTCAGAAATAATAATCGAACCCATCCCAAATAAAGATAATAAAGAGTTAGTTTTAAAAAATAACAGATTTATAATAGATTTATATAAAACAATCTTTTATGGTGACGTAAAAGATAATTTGAAGAAAAATTTAATTGAAGTAGAAGACGAGTGTTTAAATAAAATTACAAAATCCACTCACGCAAATTGAGAAATGAACTTGAATACAAAAGAAATCATAAAAGAGATCAAACCAGGTCTCATTATAGTAAAAAATTTAAAATGTAAGAATATTAGTCAAGATTGTAATGACGATAATTTAATGTTGTATAAAAATAGTATAAAAAAATTTAAAGATTGCTTTATAATTATTAAAAGATTCACTTTTACAAATAATTAATTATATGAAAATAAAAGATTATTTTACATATCCATTTTCGAACCTAAATGTAACAAATAA
The DNA here is from genome assembly GCA_963082915.1 of Dolichopus griseipennis. Lineage (NCBI taxonomy): Eukaryota > Metazoa > Arthropoda > Insecta > Diptera > Dolichopodidae > Dolichopus > Dolichopus griseipennis. The sequence continues at coordinate 261,748,241 of OY720441.1, read as the reverse complement.
CGAAAATGAAATTGAACTAGATTCTAAGGAACTAATTATAAGCGATATAAATAATAACAGAAGAATCATATTCATAATAAACATAGATATATAAGCTATATAAATTTTGTAATAATTGGTACAATATCAATATCATTCTTGCTTGTAATTATTATCATTTATATATTTAAAAGAAGTCATACTAATGAAGGAACTGTTGTAATATCTTCGTCGGAGCCTCAGTCTAAGGGGGATGGAGTTATAATACCATTATCTGTTATTTAATAAAGTATACCTATTCTAAGAATAAACAATTAAAATTCTTAAAATATAATTTTACCTCCTTCATAGGTAAAATTACCAAAACACTTTCTAATAAAATACCTTCTCACACTTTTATCAATCTCCCACAATCTTCACATAAATATCTTATAAAAACTTTTTCATATATGAAGTACATTAACACTTAAAATACCTAAAATAGATTTCAACATAATAAAATTCTTTTATTAATTACCAAAATAGAAACCCAATTACACAGTGAAGTACATTTTACATTAATTCTTATTGGAATCAATTCCAATTACAAAATACTATAAATACTACAAACACTTTTCCGCATATAAAATATACAAAAATGCACCACATGCATTTTTCCCTTTACAAGCATTAATTATATGAATACCAGAAATAAAATTAAAACTAGAATAAGAATGCATTAAACTAAAATTGGAATAAGAATATTTTGTAATATTTTGTAATACTAAAAATAATACTTAGTAAGACCAACTTGTAGATTAAGAATAATATATAAATGTAAGACTTTTCATATTGTAAATCAATTCAGTTTTTGGTCTTAAAAGACAAAGTTATAAGCTAAGAATTCCTAGTAAGAAATTTACTAGTTTAAAAATTGTAAACAAATTTATATTGTTTATAATAAAAAAATATCAAAGTTTAAATAAAGAATAAAAACAAATTTTTATTGTTTTCTTTAAATATAAATTTCAATATTAAAATTGGCGACGAGGATGGGATATTCAGATATATCCTTGTAAGCAAGAATAGTGCGTAAAGTGATATAGTGTATTTCTATACTTAACTGAATATCGTAATTAATAAAAACAATAGTTTTATTAAAAATAGTAATTAATAAAAACAATAGTTTTATTAAAAGTAGTTAATTAATAAAAACCATATTTTTATAATTAATTAATAAAAACAATAGTTTTATCAATCTATAAACAAGTGAGGGAAAAACCAAGGGTTTTTAAAAAGCACATTTTCAAAATTATTAACGGTTTCTTACTGAGTATTTTATCATTTATTTTTATAAAAATATATATTATGATAATATTATAATTTTGTTATATCATTAATAATTAATTATATGACTACTAGTGAATTACTTAGAATATAACCCCAATGCACTCAAGGAAACCTTTAATAAGTGCGGAAGATAATGTTGCAGCTTCAATGTTAACGTTTAATTTTGGAAAAAACTTACACTGGTGAATAAGTTACTGTTTTATATAAACATAAAAGTTTTAATTTTGAAGACCTAGTAGCCCTTCAATAAGGAAGGTTCCCAAATTTTTGCTTAGCAAACTTATGACGGATCTGCTCACCCCCCTCCTGTCTTCACCCTTTCATTTTTTTCCGGTTCTAGGAAATCAATTTTGAACTCCAACAAAATTTGGAATTTTACCTATAATATTATTATCTAACAAAAAATGGTTAAGACTAAGAAGCAATTTCTTCAATTTAAAGAGACCCTTTCAAATTTAAGAAAAACCTTTAACGTATGTTGAAATATAATGCTGCAGCTATAAATTTTGCATATTTGTAAAAAAAAAAATTTGAGCAGGTGTTAAAATTACAGGTGGTTGAATATAGCAAAATTTCAATTTTCGAGCCCTTATAGCTCCTAAACAGGGGGCATGACAAAAAAATTTTGTTAACCGACTCCTACTAATTTTGGAGGACCTAACTTCTCCCAAAATTTCGAGACCCTAGATTGAACCGTTTAGAAGATATGTGGGGCCAAAAATTTTGCAAAAGTTGAGTTTAGCTTAATGATAAATTTTAGTACCGTATGGTAACCCTATACATTTTAACCTTATATTTTTGTAAAGCCTATAAAATCAGCTCACTTTTTCCGTTTTCAGATTGAAAATACACTTAACAAACCTCTTGTTATAACAACTTAAAAATAGGGCTTTTTCCAACTTTCGAGGGCTGTAGCTCCTTAACGGGTGGGGCTACAGAAAAAAATTCTTCTACGAAATTATTTTTTTTGCAATATCTACCCGTGGTTAAAATTTCTTTACTCTATTTCAAACGGTGTAAAAGTTTTTGTAAACATACGGACGGACGGACGGACGGACAAAGTCAAAATTAAGAAAAACCTTTGACACTTGTTGAAACTTTCGTCTTAGAGCTTTCAATTTTGTATAAAAATAAAAAAAAATTTTGACAGGTATTCAAGTTATAGGTGTTTAAAAGCTTAATTTTTAACAAAATTTCAATTTTCGACCACTTACAGCTCCTAAAGAGGGGACGTGACAAAAAAATTTTGTTAACTGACTCTTACTTATTTCTCAGGATCTAACTTCTCCCAAAATTTCAAGTTTCTAGATTTAGCCGTTCCGAAGTTATGAGGGACCAAAAATTTTGTAAAACTTAGTTTTGAATAACGGTAAATTTTAGTACCGTGTGGTAACCCTATACAATTGGTAAAAATTTGTAAAGCTTATAAAAACAGCTGTCTGTTACCGTTTTCAGGTTGGAAATATACCTTATAGAACTCTAATTATAACTGTTTAAATATGGGGCTTTTTTCGACTTTGTGGGGCTGTAGCTCCGTAATGGGAGGGGCTACGAAAAAAAGTTTTAACATTAAATTATTTTTATTGCAATACCTATCCATTTCTGACATTTTTTAGTCAATCGTAGGTAAAAAGGGACGGACGGACGGACGAACAGAGTGAAGCTATATAGGCACATTTTTACAAAAATTTTTGAAAATGTGCTAAAAAAAAGTGATTAAATTAATTATTAAACTATAAATTTTTTTTTTTTTTTTTAAATGACCGTAACAATAATTTGCAGCAAAATTAACCATGTTACAAAAAAATCATAAAGAAAAATTATAAAAAGTAAATTAATTAAAAACCAAAAAATAATTCAAACTATAAACTATTATTTGTTTAATAGAACCTTTTTTTCAAAACGGGGCATTTTAGAAAACATTTGCTCAAGAGACACTTTTAAAACTTGGTTAGTAAAAACCAATAATAAAAAACTTAAAAAACTAAAAAGGAAAGTAAAAATAATAAACTCTATTTTCAATATAAGTAGAAGTTTTAATAATAAAAATAAACACATTAAATATAACAAAGTGAAAACCAGAGGTAGAGAAACAAGTATAAAACATATCAAAAGCTTCCAGTGTAAAAAATTCAAATCAACAAGAGTAACACCTGCAAGCACTACACCAGAAATCAACAACACACCAGTAATAGCAGCACCAACAAATAATCATCTTGTAAGTAATTTTACTGTAATTTATTATTTAAAGTTTCGCTATAGACTATAAAATTGTAACGTGTAAGATAGTTATTAGTAAGATTATAAATTTTGGTTGATGAAATGTAAAAAAAAAAAAAAGAAAAATACAACGAACAAGTTCATTTTTCAATTACTTCTTTCTCAATTCAATTTTTTTTTTTTCCTCTCAAAATTTAAATGGCTACATTAACAATAGACCCTCTAAAATATTTAGACCGACTACCCGAATTTAACGGGGACAGTAGAGATCTACAAACTTTTATTAATTTGGTAGATAGGGTTCACCCAATTTTAGGTACATATGATGTCTTATCACAGATAATATTTTCAGATATAATTTTAAGAGCAAATTAAGAGGTAGAGCTAGGGAAATTCTAGAAATAAAGTGCCAAGCAGTCTCTTGGGCAGATATTAAAACAATTTTGCAAAACTATTTTGGTGAAAGAAAAAGCTTAGATGATTTATTCGACGAATTTAGGGCTATTACCTTTAAAAACGGTAGTATAGAGTTTTATAACGAACAAAAGAGTAAACTGATAGCCAATGTTCCCTCTAAAATCATTCGCGCACTGTTTTTCTAAATCCGCGCACTTGTTTTTTTTTTTTAATTTTTAGAAATATTGTTAAAATCATTCGCGCACTGTTTTTCTAAATCCGCGCACTTGTTTTTTTTTTTTAATTTTTAGAAATATTGTTACAAAATTATTTATATTCCTATACAAAGTATATAACATATTTAAAAAAAAAAATTAGAAAAACATATTCAAAATTTTGAAAATAAAACCCCATGAAAAAAAAGTTAGTTACTTTCATCAAACAACCGGCTTTCTTTCATATTTACCATAGCAACGGTCGTTTTTTATTTTTGCATTCTTAAATTTCATGGCAATTTATTTTATGCTTTTGTTAGTTATAATATTTTCATTAGTATCTCTGTAACTGTGCAACTCAGTAAATTCGTGTTTGTTCAACTTAAAAAAAACTAATTTGTTTTATAACTGGAGATTGTGGTAAAATTTAAAGTATTTGCAATAATGAAAATAAGTTAATAAATTTCAAATTTCTAGGACAAAAAAAATAAATTCTGAACAAAAATTCAAACAATCTGCTAAATAAAATTATCATATTAATTTTATAATTATAAATTATTTTATATTCAAAATATTATTTCTAAGTTATATTTAATTTATAATAATACTATATTTATTATAAATTATATTAATTAATACAAAACTATCAAACATATTGTCGTTATTTATTCTTTCACTTTGCTCTTGCATGGGTATTTGGAATTAACACCCTTTATCTACCTATACTAGGGTTAGTATTTAGACCTATAGTATAGAAGGTACGACACATATAATTCCAAATGTAAGTATAAATCACATTTTAACATTTCTTTAATTTTTTTTCATAATTCTTATAATAGCTTATTCTTACATATTAATTTATTCTAGTTTATCAAACTTCTTACTAGAAAGAAACCTTTTAATATGTCAAGCTTAAACAAAAAAAGGAAAACATCGTCAATTTTCAAAAAAGAGTGGCTAGATGAGCTGGTTGAAACACAAATGCCAACTTCATCTAATAAAACCATAAAAGTTAAAATTGGAGAAATTTTCATTTACTGTATTGAAAAAGATGAAGTTACGTGTAAATTTTGTTCAGAAGTAAGTGCTCCAGGAGAATTTTCTAGTGGAAAAAAATGGAGTGACTGGAAATTAGATTATTTAAAAAGAGATTTAAAACAAAAGGTTCATACTGATTCTGTATTTACCATAAGGAATCGAATGGGAGGTGGAATTTTACGTCTTTTAAACGAAACGCCAGAAACTTCTAAGAACAGAGCCGATTTGGCTGAACGCAAGCGATCTGATCGGAATATGGTAAAAATTCTTATTGATAATGTGATACTTGGAATCCAAATAAATACATCTATGCTTTCGATGCAAGCAATACATGAACATATGGCTAAATATGTATCAATTCCTCATTCATGGCGTAGTAAAAATTATGCATATGAATTTGTCGAATGTATAAATTTCATAATAAAACAAAAATTCATTAATGAATTACGTAAATCGAGTTTCCATACACTGACAATAGATGAAAGTACAGATATTTCTGTACAGAAAATATTAATAGTATACATGAAATATCGACCAGAATGTGGATTTGTATACAGAACTGAATTTTGTGGTATTTTAAAAATGACCGGTTGCGACAGCATTTCTATTGTAGAAGCAATTAAAGCATTTTATGCTGACAATAATCTAAATTTACAAAAAATGGTACTCTTTACTTCTGATGGAGCTTCAGTTATGTTAGGAAAAAATAATGGTGTAGCAGCACGACTTCGACATGAAATTAAGCATTTATCTGAACAACATTGCGTAGCCCACAAAGAAGATCTTGCCATAGATGATGCTTGGAGACAGGTCTCGATCATGCAGGATATCGAAACACTTTTGAGGACAGTTTACACTATTTTTCACCGATCGTCTATAAGGAAAGAACAATTTCAAGAAAGGGCTAATTTAACAGAATGTGATGCACTAGCGTTTCGACCACTCAATGAAGTAAGATGGCTTTCTGGACACTTTGCCGTGAAAGCTTTAATTCGAAATTATGATACCCTAATTGACTACTGCACCGAAAAGGTCCAAAATATTAATGATCCTATTAGCAAATATTGTTTGAAAATGCTTAAAAATCCACAATACCATGTTGCAATAGTAATTTTAAATGAAGTTTTATGCGACCTTGCTGCACTAACCAAATTATTTCAAAGAAGTGGTTTAACATCATTGGAAGCTCTTCAGTTTGCAAAAGGAACTATAAATAAACTGAAAAGTCAGTATTTGAGTGATGTAGTATATTGGAGTGATGATGTCAAGAAACTTTTAGCTCTATCAAACAATGACGTTGATACATCTGCAATTATTCGATTTATTGAACTTTTATGTAAACACTTGGAGAGTAGGTTCCCTGAAGAAGATTTTATAGAGTGGTATGCATTCGATCCTGGTGCAATAGCAAACACTACTAACTTTGAATTTGGGAAAGAAAGTGTTCTAAAGTTAGTACGAAAATATTCTATGTTTATTCCCAATTTTAATAACACTGCAACAGAGACGATATGTCAGCAATATACCACATTAAAATTTATTGTGGCCGAAAAATTCAAAGCTGGTTCAATTCAAACATTCACGAACTTGGTGAATTTCGTTTTAAAAGATGACCAATTCAATGAATTGAAATTTTTACTAGACATTAGCTCAACATTTCTAGCATTCAGTTGCGATTGTGAACGTGGATTCAGTTTAATGAATTCTATAAAAACTAAATCTAGAAATAGAATTGAAATTAATCATTTGGAATGCTTGATGCGAATAAAATCACATTCATTGTCTCAAAAAAATATAGATTTAGATGAAGTTTATCAATATTGGGCCAATGAAAAAGATAGACGTGAAAAAATGCCGTAGTGGACATTCCGTCGTTTAATATTATATATTTTCTTTTATAAATCCAAATAATTAAATTTAAAAAGAATATTATAAGATAAGTATGTAGATAAGTATGTATTTATAAATGTAAATTGCATAAATAAATGAAGTATTAATATGCATTAATTACTAAGTCAATATGTAGCTTTAGCTATAAATATGAATTATATACGAAAAAATGAATTACATATATAATAAATTAAATATTTAATTTTTTAATTTTTGTTTTAATTAATTTTCATGCAAATTTTCCGCTCACTAAATCTTGTTCTGTAAATTTACTGCTCACGCCGCACATTTTCCGCTCAGATATCTAAAAAATTAGAGGGAACGTTGCTGATAGCACTAAATAACAAAACAATAACAACGTTAGGATCAGGAGCTGCTGCCAACGAGAGCGCTCGAAATAATATGAGAACTGCTCTAAATATTTTCAAAAGTAAGCTTCCGGAACCAATGAAAACGATTCTGGCATGTAGGAATCCTGTTACATTAGAAGACGCAATGGACATATTGTTCCAATCGGGACATGCTTTTAACGCAAGACCAAATAAAAGTCACAATGGCAATAGGCCAAGGACTTTCACACAGAATAGTAATTCTCCTAGAAACAATAACGTCAGTAATCATAATAATAACCACAACAATCAAAATAATAATAATTATTATAATAATAGTAATAATAATAATAATAGATCCCGAACTTATGGATCAAACAACAATAACCGCCAAGGCAACTTTAATCAAAATCCATGGAGGTTAAATAACGCTAGACATCATTTCAATAACGATTATTATGTTCCAAACAATTATAGAAATTATAATAATAACTATAATAACGGAAACTTTAGAGAAAATGAATATAATAACCAAAACGGTGTAGAAGCAATGGATACATTGGATATAAACAAATCCCAAGTCAAAGAAAATTTTCCATTGACGGCCTCGGGAGAAACCTACCATATATAGTGGTACAGTAAAAAAAGACACCACTTAAGTTTATAATAGACACAGGGGCAACTAACTCTAATATAAATCCCGGTCTTTGCCACCCCAAATGGCAAATATCAATTAAACCAATAATGGTTAAAACACTAAAACATCAAATTCCTATAAACACAAAAGCTTGTGTTCCATTATTTCCTGAACTTGGAAATATCGATGATGGAATCGAATTCCTAATATGTAGTTTTCATATATTAAGAAAATATAACACAAAAATTGATCTCGAAAATAATGTTTTAGAAATTAATAATAGAAAATACCCATTTCATTTAATCCAGAAATACCAATTAGAGTAGAAAATAATAAAGTAAAGGATATCTCACTAAATATAAACTTAAATAAAAACGAATTAGAAAACAAAAATAAAATAGAAATTAAAGAAAATAAAGACAATAACGGTCAACTAAACGTAAATCCAAAATAGGGTTATAAGAAATTAGAAAATAAAAATACTAATAAAAATAATAAAAGAATTAAAAATAAACCTAAAAATATTAGGAGAAAAAATAAGGAAGAGATCATGGAATATGAAAATAAAGTTCCAGAAGAGATAATCTACTCAAATTTTAATGCAGAGAAAATGGAAGTACCATTATCTCAACAAATAAGAACTGATCACTTGAACTCGGAAGAAAAAGAAAAAATTCTTTTTATAATAAGGAGGTTTTCTCGTATATTTTATCAAAAAGATACGAACCTTACTTTCACCAATGCTATAAAACACGAAATTCGAACTATCGAACATGCGCCAATAGCTGTAAATACCTATAGATATCCGTACATTCATAAAAATGAAGTACAAAGTCAAATCTAAGAAATGTCGGAAGACAATATCATTAGACCAAGTAAATCTCCTTATTCCGCACCAGTCTGGGTGGTACCGAAAAAAACGGATGCAAGTGGCAAAACTAAATGGAGACTTGTCATAGACTATCTCAAATTAAATGAAGTAACGTACAATTGGACAAATCGGAATTCTTGAAACATGAAACCGAATTTCTCGGCCATACAGTTACAAGTGAAGGAATAAAAGCCAATCCGAAAAAAATAGAATGTGTCCAAAAATTTCCTTTGCCAAAATCGGCAAAAGAAATAAAACAATTTTTAGGGCTCACCGGATATTACCGGAAATTTATCAAAGACTACTCAAAAATCGCAAAGCCCATGACAAAATATTTAAAAAAGGACGTTAAATTAAATACGACCGATTCTGAATATATAGATAGTTTCGAAATTCTAAAGACATTATTAATTAACGATCCTATATTAGTCTATCCTGACTTTAATAAGCAATTTACACTGCAAACTGATGCAAGCAATTACGCTTTAGGGGCCGTCCTCTTACAGGACAATCATCCAATTTGTTATGGAAGTCGAACTCTTAACGGGCATGAACAAAACTATAGCACAATTGAAAAAGAATTACTCGCTATAGTATGGGCAACTCAATATTTTCGACCGTACTTATTTGGAAGGAAATTTATAATCGAATCTTACCATCGACCTTTAACTTGGTTGTTCTCAATAAAAGAACCAAATTCTAAGTTAACAAGATGAAGACTTAAACTTTCAGAATACGACTATATAATAAAATATAAAAAGGGAGTACAAAACGGTAATGCCGACGCCTTATCTAGAGTCATTATCAATCATATTGAAGAAGCTGAAGCAGAGGATTCCATAATCACTGAAACCAAATGTCCATTGAATTTTTACAAAAATCAAATTATAATAAAAAAGGTTGATTCCTTGTTCCCTCAAAATCAAAACAGAGAAATTATTTAACAAAATTAGTAAAACAATCTTTACGAAAATTTTAGACAACCAGACAATAAGAACTTTAGTTAATACTCACTTCGATAGTAACAAACTCAACGTAATTTTAATTGAAAATGAATTATTTTTTTCAAAATTTCACGAGACGATCAGAAACAATACAGACCTTAGGGATAAAAGACTTAAAATTATAAGATGTTAGATTTTATTAGAAGACATTACTGGCGAAAATGCGTTAGCAGAAATTATCGAGATAGAACATACAAGGAATAATCATAGAGGAATAAATAAAAATTTTACTCAACTCAAATGAAAAATATATAATCCATTTTTGAAAGATCGAATTACAAAATTCATAAATAACTGCAATATTTGTAACATAGAAAAATATGAACGTAAACCTATAAAGGAAAAATTTAAAATAACCGAAACTCCAAACAAACCTAGGGAGATCGTTCACGGCGACGTTTTCTACAGTTTAAACAAAACCTTGTTTTTAACCTTAATAGACAAATTCTCAAAACATGCTCAAGCTATTAAAACCCAAGCAAGGACATGGGTAGAATTTAAAAGGGCAATTTTACAATATTTGGGTAATACAGGAAATTTCAAGAAATTAATAGTCGATAACGAATTAGGTTTCAAAGCTGTACCTTTACAAGAGCTTTTAAGAAGTAATAATATTGAAACACACTTTACATCAAATAATAATCATACTAATATGGTAATATGGACAATGAAGATAGAGAAATGATTCAGGAAAAGCTAGATAGTCTTTCTAAATCAAATTCTGACCTTATTTTTGAAAATAACAAAACTTTCGGAACAGATAAAAAACATTTCTAATTATGTAATTAAACAACAAAAAACAATTACAGAACTCTTATCCCAATACAATAACAAAGTCGCGGGTACAATTAACGTAAAAGACGAACTTGACATATTAAAACATGTTTTCCAAATTAATTATGACATAACACTTTTAAGAAATCATATTGACGATATCGAACAAATTATTCTATCCAGCAAACTAAACATTTTGACCAGAAATATTTTAACAACTGAAGAAATAGACATATTATCCGATATAGAATCCTTTAAAGATATAAAGATCTCTGTTGCATTATATCAGAATCAAATACTTATTATTATTTACTTACCAATATAAACTACTATGCCATATTCAGAAATAATAATCGAACCCATCTATCTATATAATCTATATATATAAAAGGGAATGTTTGTTTGTTTGTTTGTTTGTTTGTATGTAGCGAATAGACTCCTAAACTGCCCAGCCGATTTTCATGAAAATTTGTATATAGGGGTTTTTGGGTACGGAAAGAAATCGTGGCCCAAAAATTTTGCTCTAACGGACCGCCAAGTTGGGGCTGTGGTGCAAGTATTTAAACTTCTTTGTTCTAAAATGAAAACGGTTTGACCGATTGACTTCAAATTTTGTATACGTATCACGTGATGCTCTTTGAGAATTGAGTAGACACTATTAACAGTTTTGGAATTTGTTAACCCATGTCGGGCCGACGGGTGGTCAAAAAACATTTTGGGTCCAAACTTTGTCCGATCTTACGATATTCTGCTTTGGTTTAAAAGAAAGCCCCAAAAAAATTTTTGTTGACTTCCATTAACCCATTGCGGTCCAACAGCTTTTTATAGGTTTTTTCAATACTTTACTCTAACTTCGAAACGGTTTGACCGATTGACTTCAAACTTTGTATACGTGATGCTCTTTGAAAATTGAGTAGACACTATTGACAGTTTTGGAATTTGTTAACCCATGTCGGGCCGACGGGTGGTCAAAAAAAATTTTGGGTCCAAATTTTGTCTGATTTTACGAACTTCTGCTTTGGCTTAAAAGAAAGCTCCAAAAAAATTTTGTTGAGTTCCATTAACCCATTGCGGCCCAACAGCTTTTTATAGCTTTTTTCAATATTTTACTCTAAATTCGAAACGGTTTGACCGATTGACTTCAAATTTTGTATACGTGATTCTCCTTGAGAATTGAGTTGACACTATTAACAGTTTTGGAATTTGTTAACCCATGTCGGGCCGACGGGTGGTAAAAAAAAATTTTGGGGCCAAATTTTGTCCGATTTTACGAAATTCTGCTTTACCTTTAAAGAAATTCCCAAAAAAAATTTTATTGAGTTCCATTAACCCATTGCGACCCAAAAGCTTTTTATAGGTTTTTTCAATACTTTACTCTAAATTCGAAACGGTTCGACGAATTGACTTCAAATTTTGTATACGTGATGCTCCTTAAAAATTGAGTTGACACTATTAACAGTTTTGGAATTTATTAACACATGTTGGGCCGACGGGGTGTCAAAAAAAATGTTGGGTCCAAATTTTGTCCGATTTTATGAAATTCTGCTTTGGCTAAAAAGAAAACCCAGAAAAAAATTTTATTGACTTGCATTAACCCATTGGGGCCAACAGCTTTTTATAGGTTTTTTCAATACTTAACTCTAAATTAAAAACGGTTTGACCGATTTTCTTTAAATTTTGTATACATGCTCCCCTGTGAGAATTGAGTTGACACTATTAACAGATATGGAATTTGTTAACCCATGTCGGCCCGACGGTTGGTCAAAATAATTTTGAAAGCTAATATTGTCAAAATTTGCGAAGTACTGCTTTGGCTAAAAAGAAAGCCCCAAAAAAATTTTGTTGAGTGATTTGGAAGCAAATTACGTCCAATTTTGCGCAATACTGCTTTGCCCAAAGAGAAAGTGTAGTTCCGTTAACCCAGTGGGGCACAGTGGCTTTTAATAGATTTTTGCGTTACTTAACTCTAAAGTAGAAACGATTTGACCGGTTTACCTCAAATTTTATATGTGTGAAGCAACTTGAAAATGGAGTTGAGTCTGTTAACAGTCGGTCTTGCGATTTTTCAAAAAAATTTTTTGGAAGTAAATTACGTCAAAATTTGGAAAGTAGTTCGTACTGCTTTGAATTACAGAAAGTTTCAAAAATTACTAGAATAATCCTAGAAAAATCGTTTTAAAAAGATTGCTTTCACACATTTTAAAATTTACATGTGTAAACCGTGTGAAGTTTTGTGTTAACTTTTTGCAGTAACATCAAATTCAATTAAACCTCCATTGAGAGGCGCAGCAACGCGCACCGGGTATTAGCTAGTCCCAAATAAAGATAATAAAGAATTAGTTTTGAAAAATAACAGATTTATAATGGATTTATATAAAACAATCTTTTATGGTGACGTAAAAGATAATTTGAAGACAAATTTAATTGAAGTAGAAGACGAGTGTTTAAATAAAATTACAAAATCCACTCACGCAAATTGTGAAATGAACTTGAATACAAAAGAAATCATAAAAGAAATCAAACCAGGTCTCATTATAGTAAAAAATTTAAAATGTAAGAATATTAGTCAAGATTGTAATGACGATAATTTAATGTTGTATAAAAATAGTATAAAAAAATTTAAAGATTGCTTTATAATTATTAAAAGATTCACTTTTACAAATAATTATATGAAAATTAAAGATTATTTTACATATCCATTTTCAAACCTAAATGTAACAAATAACGAAAATGAAATTGAACTAGATTCTAAGGAACTAATTATAAGCGATATAAATAATAACAGAAGAATCATATTCATAATAAACATAGATATATAAGCTATATAAATTTTGTAATAATTGGTACAATATCAATATCATTCTTGCTTGTAATTATTATCATTTATATATTTAAAAGAAGTCATACTAATGAAGGAACTGTTGTAATATCTTCGTCGGAGCCTCAGTCTAAGGGGGATGGAGTTATAATACCATTATCTGTTATTTAATAAAGTATACCTATTCTAAGAATAAACAATTAAAATTCTTAAAATATAATTTTACCTCCTTCATAGGTAAAATTACAAAAATACTTTCTCATACTTTTATCAATCTCCCATAATCTTCACATAAATATCTTATAAAACCTTTTTCATATATGAAGTACATTAACACTTAAAATACCTAAAATAGATTTCAACATAATAAAATTCTTTTATTAATTACCAAAATAGAAACCCAATTACACAGTGAAGTACATTTTACATTAATTCTTATTGGAATCAATTCCAATTACAAAATACTATAAATACTACAAATACTTTTCCGCATATAAAATATACAAAAATGCACCACATGCATTTTTCCCTTTACAAGCATTAATTATATGAATACCAGAAATAAAATTAAAACTAGAATAAGAATGCATTAAACTAAAATTAGAATAAGAATATTTTGTAATACTAAAAATAATACTTAGTAAGACCAACTTGTAGATTAAGAATAATATATAAATGTAAGACTTTTCATATTGTAAATCAATTCAGTTTTTGGTCTTAAAAGACAAAGTTATAAGCTAAGAATTCCTAGTAAGAAATTTACTAGTTTAAAAATTGTAAACAAATTTATATTGTTTATAATAAAAAAATATCAAAGTTTAAATAAAGAATAAAAACAAATTTTTATTGTTTTCTTTAAATATAAATTTCAATATTAAAATTGGCGACGAGGATGGGATATTCAGATATATCCTTGTAAGCAAGAATAGTGCGTAAAGTGATATAGTGTATTTCTATACTTAACTGAATATCGTAATTAATAAAAACAATAGTTTTATTAAAAATAGTAATTAATAAAAACAATAGTTTTATTAAAAGTAGTTAATTAATAAAAACCATATTTTTATAATTAATTAATAAAAACAATAGTTTTATCAATCTATAAAAAAAAGTGGTTAAATTAATTATTAAACTATAAATTTTTTTTTTTTTTTAAATGACCGTAACAATAATTTGCAACAAAATGAACCATGTTACAAAAAAATCATAAAGAAAAATTATAAAAAGTAAATTAATTAAAAACCGAAAAATTAAACCTTTTTTTCAAAACGGGGCATTTTTGAAAACATTTGCTCAAGAGAGACTTTAAAAACTTATATACTTAAATAATACTTAACTTATATACTTAAATAATAAAAAACTTAAAAAACCAAAAAGGAAAGTAAAAATAATAAACTCTATTTTCAATATAAGTAGAGAAACAAGTATAAAACAGATCAAAAGCTTCCAGTGTAAAAACTTCAAACCAACAAGAGTAACACCTGCAAGCACTACACCAGAAATCAACAACACACCAGTAATAGCAGCACCAACAAATAATCATCTTGTAAGTAATTTTACTGTAATTTATTATTTAATGTTTCGCTATAGACTATAAAATTGTAACGTGTAAGATATTTATTAGTAAGATAATAAATTTTGGTTGATGAAATGTAAAAAAAAAAAAAAAGAAAAATACAACGAACAAGTTCATTTTTCAATTACTTCTTCCTCAATTCAATTTTTTTTTTTTTCCTCTCAAAATTTAAATGGCTACATTAACAATAGACCCTCTAAAATATTTAGACCGACTACCCGAATTTAACGGAGACAGTAGAGATCTACAAACTTTTATTAATTTGGTAAATAGGGTTCACCCAATTTTAGGTACATATGATGTCTTACCACAGATAATATTTTCAGATATAATTAAAAGCAAATTAAGAGGTAGAGCTAGGGAAATTCTAGAAATAAACTGCCAAGCAGTCTCTTGGGCAGATATTAAAACAATTTTGCAAAACTATTTTGGTGAAAGAAAAAGCTTAGATGATTTATTCGACGAATTTAGGGCTATTACCTTTAAAAACGGTAGTATAGAGTTTTATAACAAACTAAAGAGTAAACTGATAGCACTAAATAACAAAACAATAACAACGTTAGGATCAGGAGCTGCTGCCAACGAGAGCGCTCGAAATAATATGAGAACTGCTCTAAATATTTTCAAAAGTAAGATTCCGGAACCAATGAAAACGATTCTGGCATGTAGGAATCCTGTTACATTAGAAGACGCAATGGACATATTGTTCCAATCGGGACATGCTTTTAACGCAAGACCAAATAAAAGTCACAATGGCAATAGGCCAAGGACTTTCACACAGAATAGTAATTCTCCTAGAAACAATAACGTCAGTAATCATAATAATAACCACAACAATCAAAATAATAATAATTATTATAATAATAGTAATAATAATAATAGATCCCGAACTTATGGACCAAACAACAATAACCGCCAACTTTAATCAAAATCCAAGGAGGTTAAATAACGCTAGACATCATTTCAATAACGATTATTATGTTCCAAACAATTATAGAAATTATAATAATAACTATAATAACGGAAACTTTAGAGAAATTGAATATAATAACCAAAACGGTGTAGAAGCAATGGATACATTGGATATAAACAAATCCCAAGTCAAAGAAAATTTTCTATTGACGGCCTCGGGAGAAACCTACCATATATAGTGGTACAGTCAAAAAAGACACTACTTAAGTTTATAATAGACACAGGGGCAAGCAACTCTATTATAAATCCGGGTCTTTGCCACCCTAAATGGCAAATATCAATTAAACCAAAAATGGTTAAAACATTAAAACATCAAATTCCTATAAACACAAAAGCTTGTGTTCCATTATTTCTTGAACTAGGAAATATCGATGATAGAATCGAATTCCTAATATGTAGTTTTCATATATTAAGAAAATATAACACAAAAATTGATCTCGAAAATAATATTTTAGAAATTAATAAAAGGAAAATACCCATTTCATCCAGAAATACCAATTAGAGTAGAAAATAATAAAGTAAAAGATATCTCACTAAATATAAACTTAAATAAAAACGAATTAGAAAACAAAAATAAAAAAGAAATTAAAGAAAATAAAGACAATAACGGTCAACTAAACGTAAATCCAAAATAGGGTTATAAGAAATTAGAAAATAAAAATACTAATAAAAATAATAAAAGAATTAAAAATAAACCTAAAAATATTAGGAGAAAAAATAAGGAAGAGATCATGGAATATGAAAATAAAGTTCCAGAAGAGATAATCTAAAAAGAAAAAATTCTTTTTATAATAAAGAGGTTTTCTCGTATATTTTATCAAAAAGATACGAACGTTACTTTCACCAATGCTATAAAACACGAAATTCGAACTATCGAACATGCGCCAATAGCTGGAAAAACCTATAGATATCCGAATCCGAAACCGAATTTCTCGGCCATACAGTTACAAGTGAAGGAATAAAAGCCAATCCGAAAAAAATAGAATGTGTCCAAAAATTTCCTTTGCCAAAATCGGCAAAAGAAATAAAACAATTTTTAGGGCTCAACGTATATTACCGGAAATTTATCAAAGACTACTCAAAAATCGCAAAGCCCATGACAAAATATTTAAAAAAGGACGTTAAATTAAATACGACCGATTCTGAATATACAGATAGTTTCGAAATTCTAAAGACATTATTAATTAACGATCCTATATTAGTCTATCCTGACTTTAATAAGCAATTTACACTGCAAACTGATGCAAGCAATTACGCTTTAGGGGCCGTCCTCTTACAGGACAATCATCCAATTTGTTATGGAAGTCGAACTCTTAACGGGCATGAACAAAACTATAGCACAATTGAAAAAGAATTACTCGCTATAGTATGGGCAACTCAATATTTTCGACCGTACTTATTTGGAAGGAAATTTATAATCGAAACTTACCATCGACCTTTAACTCGGTTGTTCTCAATAAAGGAACCAAATTCTAAGTTAACAAGATGAAGACTTAAACTTTCAGAATACGACTATATAATAAAATATAAAAAGGGAGTACAAAACGGTAATGCCGACGCCTTATCTAGTGTCATTATCAATCATATTGAAGAAGCTGAAGCAGAGGATTCCATAATCACTGAAACCAAATGTCCATTGAATTGTTACAAAAATCAAATTATAATAAAAAAGGTTGATTCCTTGTTCCCTCAAAATCAAAACAGAGAAATTATGTAACAAAATTAGTAAAACAATCTTCACGAAAATTTTAGACAACCAGACAATAAGAACTTTAGTTAATACTCACTTCGATAGTAACAAACTCAACGTAATTTTAATTGAAAATGAATTATTTTTTTCAAAATTTCACGAGACGATCAGAAACAATACAGACCTTAGGGATAAAAGACTTAAAATTATAAGATGTTAGATTTTATTAGAAGACATTACTGACGAAAATGCGTTAGCAGAAATTATCGAGAAAGAACATACAAGGAATAATCATAGAGGAATAAATAAAAATTTTGCTCAACTCAAATGAAAAATATATAATCCATTTTTGAAAGATCGAATTACAAAATTCATAAATAACTGCAATATTTGTAACATAGAAAAATATGAACGTAAACCTATAAAGGAAAAATTTCAAATAACCGAAACTCCAAACAAACCTAGGGAGATCGTTCACGGCGACGTTTTCTACAGTTTAAACAAAACCTTGTTTTTAACCTTAATAGACAAATTCTCAAAACATGCGCAAGCTATTAAAACCCAAGCAAGGACATGGGTAGAATTTAAAAGGGCAATTTTACAATATTTGGGTAATACAGGAAATTTCAAGGAATTAATAGTCGATAACGAATTAGGTTTCAAAGCTGTACCTTTACAAGAGTTTTTAAGAAGTAATAATATTGAAACACACTTTACATCAAATAATAATCATACCTCTAACGCTGATGTTGAACGTTTACATAACACAATAAACGAACATCTAAGACTTTTACGTCACGATCCTAATAAAAACTTCGAAACCATAGAAGAAAAAATTTCAAAAATTATCAATTTTTATAACAATACTATTCACTCTACTACAAACAGGAAACCGGTTGACTTTTGCAATGGTAACATTGAACAATCAGAATACGGACTTATTAGAGACAGAATCATAAAAATAAAAGAAAATATTATAAATAAATTAAACAGAAACAGGGAAGAAACTGACAGGGCCTCAATACTTAAAAGAAATCAGAGGAGGTAAAAACCATGCCAAATTTAGAAAAATAGACGCTAACAGACTGGACGATGACTATATAATTACCACTACAGGGTACAAATATTATAAATCTCATTTAAAAAGATCAAAAAAATTTCAAAACAATACTTCAAATCAAAACTAATAAAATTATCTGTAATTACAGAAAATGTTCTTAACACTACTACTAGCGATATTTATACCAACTTTAGTATTATCACGGGAAATCGAGATACGAAATTTAAACGATAATAACGGATTCATTATAATAAAAAAACGGACCTATAAAAATAATAAGAGATTACAAGAGAGCTCTTCACATCATCAACATAACGGAGTTCGAGAATAATAGAGATCACCTGAATGAAAACATTACGACAATTAAAAAACATATTAAACCAGACGATCCATCTTATTTAACGATGTTACACAACTTTCATCTATTAGAACTCAAAATCGACGGACTAAAACCGCACACCCATAAAAAAGTAAAAAGAGGATTAATAAATGCCTTGATTTCAACGATAAAATTCATAACCGGTAATATGGACAATGAAGATAGAGAAATGATTCAGGAAAAGCTAGATAGTCTTTCTAAATCAAATTCTGACCTTATTTTTGAAAATAACAAAACTTTCGGAACAGATAAAAAACATTTCTAATTATGTAATTAAACAACAAAAAACAATTACAGAACTCTTATCCCAATACAATAACAAAGTCGCGGGTACAATTAACGTACAAGACGAACTTGACATATTAAAAAATATTTTCCAAATTAATTATGACATAACACTTTTAAGAAATCATATTGACGATATCGAACAAATTATTCTATCCAGCAAACTAAACATTTTGACCAGAAATATTTTAACAACTGAAGAAATAGACATATTATCCGATATAGAATCCTTTAAAGACATAAAGATCTCTGTTGCATTATATCAGAATCAAATACTTATTATTATTTACTTACCAATATATACTACTATGCCATATTCAGAAATAATAATCGAACCCATCCCAAATAAAGATAATAAAGAATTAGTTTTGAAAAATAACAGATTTATAATAGATTTATATAAAACAATCTTTTATGGTGACGTGAAAGATAATTTGAAGAAAAATTTAATTGAAGTAGAAGACGAGTGTTTAAATAAAATTACAAAATCCACTCACGCAAATTGTGAAATGAACTTGAATACAAAAGAAATCATAAAAGAGATCAAACCAGGTCTCATTATAGTAAAAAATTTAAAAGGTAACAATATTAGTCAAGATTGTAATGACGATAATTTAATGTTGTATAAAAATAGTATAAAAAAATTTAAAGATTGCTTTATAATTATTAAAAGATTCACTTTTACAAATAATTATATGAAAATTAAAGATTATTTTACATATCCATTTTCAAACCTAAATGTAACAAATAACGAAAATGAAATTGAACTAGATTCTAAGGAACTAATTACAAGCGATATAAATAATAACAGAAGAATCATTGATGAAATTCAAAATAAACATAGATATATAAGCTATATAAATTTTGTAATAATTGGTACAATATCAATATCATTCTTGCTTGTAATTATTATCATTTATATATTTAAAAGAAGTCATACTAACGAAGGAACTGTTGTAATAGCTTCGTCGGAGCCTCAGTCTAAGGGGGATGGAGTTATAATACCATTATCTGTTATTTAATAAAGTATACCTATTCTAAGAATAAACAATCATCAGAAATAATAATCGAACCCGTCGGAGCCTCAGTCTAAGTCGGAGCCTCAGTCTAAGGGGGATGGAGTTATAATACCATTATCTGTTATTTAATAAAGTATACCTATTCTAAGAATAAACAATTAAAATTCTTAAAATATAATTTTACCTCCTTCATAGGTAAAATTACCAAAACACTTTCTAATAAAATCTTTCTCACACTTTTATCAATCTCCCCACAATCTTCACATAAATATCTTATAAAACCTTTTTCATATATGAAGTACATTAACACTTAAAATACCTAAAATAGATTTCAACATAATAAAATTCTTTTATTAATTACCAAAATAGAAACCCAATTACACAGTGAACTACATTTTATATTAATTTTTATTGGAATCAATTCCAATTACAAAATACTATAAATACTACAAATACTTTTCCGCATATAAAATATACAAAAATGCACCACATGCATTTTTCCCTTTACAAGCATTAATTATATGAATACCAGAAATAAAATTAAAACTAGAATAAGAATGCATTAAACTAAAATTAGAATAAGAATATTTTGTAATATTTTGTAATACTAAAAATAATACTTAGTAAGACCAACTTGTAGATTAAGAATAATATATAAATGTAAGACTTTTCATATTGTAAATCAATTCAGTTTTTGGTCTTAAAAAACTTTGTCTTATAATTCTTATAAGCTAAGAATTCCTAGTAAGAAATTTACTAGTTTAAAAATTGTAAACAAATTTATATTGTTTATAATAAAAAAATATCAAAGTTTAAATAAAGAATAAAAACAAATTTTTATTGTATATAAAAGTATACTGCATATCAGGGATGGCAAATAGGATTTTATCAAAGTGCCAAAATTAACTAAATTTAATTGCAACTTTTTTTGGCGTGCCAGCTTACCTTTTATTTGTTATATGTACCTATATATACATTTTTTTATTGATTATAAATAAACAAGAAAACAGAAATATCTAAGTTCATGTGATAATCGGGATGGTATGTTGTCGATTGTACGGTAATACAAGCTGCTGAGTCTTCCTCTGTTAATCTGTTTCTTGTCTTTGAAAGGACGTGATTAAGTACAGAAAAAAGACTTTCACAGGAACAAGTGGAAGAGAAAATGGTTAACATTGCGATTGCTAATATTTTTATAGAAGAAAATGCCTCTGGCATACTATTCCACACTTCTAATATTAAGTTTTTAATGCGACATTCTGACTCTTCATTTTGTGACAATCGATAATATTCCAATTCTTCGATATTTTTTCACATATTAACAAATTTTTGTGTCCAAATAGGATTAGATTGCAAATCTACTGTCTGCATTTCTAAATTTTCTAATTTCATCCAGTCAATAAGGTTGTTATCGAAATCTTGTATATCGAATAAGTCCGGAAAATTTACAATTTTACAGCCTAGCAATTCTTTTAAAATCTTTAAATCGATTTGAAAATTGTACTTTAATAGATTCAAGAACTTTAGAAAATTCGTAATAAAAATTCCAATTAGTTTTTTCGAAAATTGTAGATTCGTCCAAAAAAGTTTTAAGTTTCGGAAAATTATTTAGTTTTCCAGATGCGATATCCCTAGCAAAAATATCTAATTTAATTTCAAACCCCTTTATCAATCCATACATAACTCCAATTTTTTTTCCTCGTCCTTGCAATTTTTTATTAAGAACGTTTAAATGTAATGTTATGTCGGTAAAAAACATTAATTTTGTTAACCATTCTGTATCATACAATTCTTTAAAACGATCCCTGTCTAACATTTCCTGTAAGAAAAGTCGAATTTCTTCCAAGCAATTCACGAATCGTTCTAAGGATGTCGCTCGGCTTAGCAACGTACACTATTACACATTAAGAGAGTATCGTATTCGCAATCCATATCATTTAAAAGTTTTTTAAATTGCCTTTTATGCATGTCGCGTTTAACTATAAATTTTATTTGAACTTAAACTCAAATTTTATTGAACTACACTAGTCAAAACTAAAACTCATCTAAGAATATGCAAGAATTATAACACAACCATATACATATATATGTACAAAATAATGCAGAGCCAACTAGATGAAAAAAATGTACAATTCAATTCAAAACCGTTGATGAAAATTTTGGGTCCATATTTTTTTTTAATAGCAGAAATTTTTTTAAAATAAATTTTTTTTTTTACATAATTTTTTTAATTTCTTATCGTACCGGAAATTTTTTGTCGTGCCGTGTAAATGCTATTGCTGCTGTATATAAAAGAAATTTCGTGAATTATATAATATAAAAGTTTTTAAATTTTGAACTCACAGATTAAATTTGTAAAATTTCAATTTAAAAGAATTTATTTTTGAACTAAAATCAAGTCAAACTATAAATTAAAGAAGAAAATATTAAAAATAAAGTGAAATAATAAATATTTTAAAATAAAATAATAAATATTTTGAATTACCGTACCTACAAAATCAATTTGTGTGCATTGCTACAATTTGGAGGCAATATCATAAATTTGTTTTTGGAATTATTTTTTTTTAATACTGAAAACTGGTTAGATAAATTACATTAATTTAATAAAATTTTTTTCTAAAAAATTGTTCCTGCTGAAAAAAATTTTGTTAATAAACTTTTATTTCTTATATTTCAACGATTTCATTATAACGTGGCATGAAAATTATAGATATTTTGATAATTTAAAAAATATTTAATTTTAATTTTTTTTTTTCTTATTAAATGGAGTATTTTTTGTTTAATTATATATTTATTTATTTAGTTTTTAATAAAATAAAGTTTAAATATCTAATTTTGTAGAATTTTACAAAAAAAAAAAATGCTTTAAAAAATTTATGTTATAGCAGTACAAATTCGCCTTTGAATGTATGGGGTGTTTTCCACCCCTGGATAGTAACTACATAACGTAAATAGAGGGCAGTAACCGAGGGTTAATAATAACGACTGAACTGAAAATTTATAAACTATAAGTTGCCAAATTGATCATATATTGGTATCGAAAAAACATGCATCTTCAATAATAGATGTAAGGGCTTGTCGAGGACCAAACTGTGACTCGGACCATTTCCTGGTGCAATCTACAGTAAGACAACGAATATCAAATATACTAGTAAACCGCGGTATAAGAGGACAAAAATGGAACGTAGGAAAATTGACAGAAAATGAAGCAAGAGAGCAATATATTGAAAATGTGTCCAGAAGATTAGATAATATCGAAGAAACTGAAGAAACTAGTAACGTTAACAAAAAATGGGAGCTGATACAAAAGGCAATTCACCAATCCGCGCAAGAAACTATCGGCCTAAAACAAACAGTAAGAAACGAGTGGTATGACCTAGAATGTGAAGATTTAATTAGGAGGAAAAATGAGGCAAGGAAAGTAATGCTACAAAGAAAAACTAGAATCAGTGTAAAAAATTACGAAGAACTACGGCGGACAGCGAAAAAGTTGTGTAAAAAGAAAAAGAAAATAGCAATGGAAAACAAAATCAACGAATTAGAAGAGCATAGTGTTAAAAACGAAAGCAAAAGCTTCTTCAGAGAACTAAAAGCACAAAACTCGACCTTCAAAAGTAGAATAAATATTTGCAAAGATGAAAACGGTGAGATAATAAGCGAAGAAAGCAAGGTACTCAGAAGATGGGCTGAATACTTCAAGGAAGTACTGAATGGAGAACAACAAAATATAAATAATGACACCTACGTAAGTTACGTAACAGCACAGCCGCTCACTGCAAAACCCTCTCGAGAGGAAGTAAAAAATGCAATAGATAAAATGCATAATGGAAAAGCCCCAGGAGAAGATTCAATAACAGCCGAACTCTTCAAATATGGTGGCTCAGAGCTACTTGAAAAAATGTATAAATTAATTACTAAAGTATGGGAAGATGAGGTAATGCCAGCATCTTGGAATGTCGGAATCATCAACCCTGTTTATAAGAAGGGCGACAAATTAGCATGTAAAAACTATAGACCAATAACGCTACTCAATGTAGCCTACAAGATATTTTCAAATATGGTACATGCAAGGCTCAATGTATATGCAGAAGAAAGACTAGGAGAGTACCAATCGGGCTTTCGATCAAATCGTTCAACCTGTGATTCTATATTTGCAGTAAGACAAGCTATGGAAAAATGCTACGAATTCAAGACTGATTTATACATGATATTTATTGATTTCATGCAAGCATTTGACAAAATAAATAGAAGCACTATTTTCGAAGCATTAGAAAAATTTGGGGTACCACATAAATTAATAAGACTTGTACAACTTAGCTTAAGAAATACTAAAGCCAAAGTCAGTATAAATAATAACACCTCGGAAGAATTTATAATAAATAGTGGAGTAAGACAAGGAGACTCGTTATCAACGCTGCTTTTTAATATGACATTAGAATCGGTGATGGAACGTGTCGAGAAAAACAAAACCATCTTGACAAAATCGATTCAAATAAATGCATACGCTGATGACATAGCCCTGATTGCTAAAAGAGAAGATGATTTGAGAGAGAATTTCATTATCTTAGAACAGAACGCTGAAAAAGTAGGACTTAAAATCAATGCAAATAAAACTAAATTCATGGCAATGTCCAGAAGGGAACAAGGAGAAGACGGCAAAATATCCAAATAGGAGACTATAATTTTGAAGGGGTGAAGCAATTTTGTTACTTAGGTGCCCAGATAAGTAGCAATAATTTAACGAGCACCTGCATTCAAGAAAAAATACAAGCAGGATACAAATGTTATTTTGCTAATGCAAAAATGTTAAGATCAAGAATCTTATCAAGGAAGGCGAAAATGACAATATATAAATCTGTTATAAGGCCTGTTGTGACATATGGTTCAGAAAGCTGAACTATGACGATGCAAGATGAAAACGCCTTAAGAATATTTGAAAGAAAAATATTGAGAAAAATCTATGGACCTATCAGAATAGACGAAAATAATTATAGAATTAGAACAAATGCAGAACTAATTGATATAATTAATAATGCGGACATTGTGAAATTTATAAAATCGCAAAGAATTAGATGGGAAGGCCATGTACAAAGAATGGACGACAACCGTATACAAAAAAAATTATTAAATGGGCAACTGAGTGGTACAAGGGCTAGAGGGCGACCACGGAAAAGATGGTTGGACGATGTGAATGAAGACTTAAACACAATCGAAGTCAGAAAATGGGAAGGTGCTGTGAGAGATAGAGATATCTGGAGAAGAATTGTGAAGGAAGCCAAGGTCCACACAGGACTGTAGTGCTACTGATGATGATGAAGTTGCCAAATGTAGCTATTGAATCAAATTTACCTCAATAAAGATTTAATATAAAGAAAATAAAGGAAATTTATTCTAACTCGAACCAGTGTATTTTAAAACTTAAATAAAATTTTATATTAATTATGTAAAACTTAAAAATATAAAATCTTTGACTGAAACGATTTCTCGATCCTGCATACTATGAGAATTTTTATTATCGTTGTTAGGAACTTTATATATCATATCAGTTTTGAGAGCTGGTTTATATTTACTAAAGTGCATTGGTTTTGAAAAAAGACTTTGTTTTTTGTTAATAACACTATTATTATTGTTATCACTATTGTTATTATTACTTTAATTATTATTATTTTTATTATTATTGTTATTATTATTATTACTATTACTGTTATTATTGCTATTATTATTATTACTAATATTATTATTGTTGCTATTATTATTACTATTATTATTGTTATAATTATTATTATTATTATATTATTAATATTATTATTATCATTATATTGTTATAATTATTATTATTAGTCTTAATATTATTACTATTATTATTATTATTCTTATTACTTTTGTTATTATTATTATTAGTATTATTATAGATATTTTTATTATTATTTTCAATATGATCATTTGGTATTTTTCCATCACCTGCAACTTTCTTTGATTGCTAGTAGCCCATTTTTTGATTTCTTTCCTTTAGTTTTTTTATATACCCTGGGCACAATTTGTCAAATGTTTTATGATTTATCTCTTAACCAAGTTTGAATTTTTTGTTGGCTATTATGCAATTGATACACTCATTAATTTCATGCTGCTATCACAATCAGCTGTCTTATGGTCTTCGTGACATTTAATAAGCTTTTCTGTATTTGTACAGTCAGCCGATTTATGATTGAAGTATTTACATTTGTAGCAACACATTACAGTGATAGCATCAAACACTTTACATCTTTCCCAAACAATACATAGTTTTTCGGCAGCCATTATTTTAGGGAAGGAATCCCTATCCACTTCAATTATTGCATTTCGTTGTTATATTTTGTTGGAAAGAGAAAGTTTGTTTATTTTAACTAAATGACAATTTATATTTTTTATATTTAAATTGCTATTATCACAAATCTGATTTCTGGAATTTGAATATTCGTTATCAAAATTTTGTCAAGTTTTTTCTTAAATTTATTTCAGTTGGTGTTTCTGAAAAGAAATTTATGCTGTTCTGTATTTAAATCGTTGTTTGTTATAGAAAATTCGAAGTTAATCGCATTGTGATCGCTATCATATGCCATTGTTGATAATTTAATCTATGGATTTTTGTAAAAAATTAATCTTTATTTTTTATACAATTATTTAATAAATTTTCTTTTGTGTCATTATATGTATTAGACCAGTTTATATGTTTTGCATTAAAGTCATCTGCTAGTACATAATAATTGTTTGTGTTATCTAAATTTAGTGTAAAAATATTTTTTTCTATTTCTTCAATAAATTTATCGTTGTTTCTATCTGGGAAAGAGAAAGTTTTTTATTGTAAGAGATTAAAAATTGACATGTATTGAAATTAGTTTGATAGTTTTAGTTAAATGTGGTTAGGTTTCATATTAAGTTTTTCAAAAATTAGTTCAAAATTTTTTTGTTTTCTGTGCTTTCTCTTTCTAATTTTAAAATTGAATTTTTTATTTCTTGTAAAATATTTAAATAAGAATCAGTGTTTATGTTATTACAATTATTGTTGTTTTTAGTGTTAGTATTATTATTATTAGTTAAAGAATTAGCATAAGATATATTTTTATTAATTAAACTTTGTGACATATTATATTTACTAACTATTTTATTTTTTTTTGTTCTTTATTTTTTTCATGAAATTGTAATTTCTTTTCATATTCAGGACATTTTGTGTAAAAGGCTGGATGCCTTTTTATACTACAGAAAGTGCAATATAGTTTTCTCTGGATCATCCGGTGTAATTAAACATTGGATTGGTGAATGATTTTGTCCGCATTTAACATAACGCGGTTAATAAATCTCGTTTCATTAACTTTCCCTACCTTATAATTTGGTAATCAATGGCTTTTATTTTCATTATTTCTTCTTTTGAACTACCTGGTGCTGTTTGGATAGTATAATGTGGTAGTAAGATGTTATTTTTTATTGAGTGCGTTGTAGCTAATCGTGTTACTTTTCAAATTTGGTGTTTTCGGTAGATATTGAAGTACTTCTTCAAGAGAGTACGTATTGTTTAAACCTTTCAGGACCATAGTAATTTTTTTTTTGTTCTTTTGGGGCATATGTGTAATGTTTAACTTCTGCATTATTTATCAATGCTTAGTGAAGCCATCTATATTGTAAGTATATAGTGCTGCAGATTGGTATATTGGATATGGGATTTAGTTAAATAAGTTTATTGGTGGCATTTTTTTTTTCATAATAGCGGTTTGAACGACTTTTTTATTGAACTTCGGATTTTTTTATTTATGTAATTTTTTTTTCTAGTTCTTGTTCGGATGCGATTTCACTGGCCTCACAATCAGTGTCCATAAGGGGATTAGGATAATTAGAGCTCTTCTAAACCCTTTCATTTGTAGTAGTTGGTAGGAGCTTTTTCAAAGCTTCTTTTAATTCTGTATTTTCTTTTTGCAGTCTATTTACAAAATCTTCCAATTCATTTACTTTTTGTTCATTTTTGTCTAAAATATTGCAGAGTTCTCATTTATCGACTGTTTTAGTGGCTTTTTTTCCCATTACTTTTAAATGGCATATTGCACTTATTGAATTTATTTTTTTGTTTTTTTTTTATTGTTTATTTTATTTTATGTTATTTCGTATTAAATTTTAATTTTTTTTTAGGCTGTTTTAATTTTTTAATTAAGTATGAGCTGAAATCTTTTATACTATGGAATAGAAAGTAAAAATAAACAACTAAGTCTTTTATTTTATTTTAATTATTTGAAAAAACAAGGGAATAAGCTGAAAAAAGCAAATTCGAATTTATATCAAAAAATTATCCTTCCTCCTTAAAATTACAATTTTTTCCTACTTAAAATTTATAATTTCAGTGAATTTGCAATCGAAAAACTCCATTTATAGTCCTTTGTGGAAGTTGAAAATATCACCAATCAAAAACGGAATTCACTCGTATATTGGTTGTTGGTATTATAGGATTTTAATGAATAAAATGTAGAGGTTTTATTTTCTATACCTTACACCTATGAAATGGGATAAAAGTATATTAACTTTTGTATGGTGTTTCTAAACATCTAAAGAAATCGAGATATGGAAAACTTTACATATTTGTGATCAGCGTAACCACCTGAAACGAAATAGCGATGTCCGTCCGTACGAACGATATCTCAAAAACTAATGGAGCTGAAATGGTGTATGGTGTTTCTAACCACCTAAAGGAAGCGAGATAAATATGGAAAAGGTTATATATTTGTGATCAGCCTAACCACCTGAGGCGATATAGCCATGTCCGTCCGTAGGAACGATAACTCAAAAACTAATGGAGATGAAATTTTAACTGTAGGTTAGTAGTCATGAAACTACGGCGAGGATTGCGAACGGTCGAGATCGGACCATGGGTCCAGATGCTAGAACTTTTTGATCGAATCTAGATCAAACGACTATAATTTGTACCACACCAGATCATATAATTCCGTTGATCTTGTATTTTTCTTTTGGCTTTTATACTTTTCTTAGCACAGCTAGAAATCTTAATTGTTTTTATTTTTTTTTTAATTTTGCTTTTTGGGCCCGTGATATTTTATTATTACCGTTTAATATATTGACTACAATTTCAGCAATAATTTTTATAATATCGTCATCACAATATTTAAGAATATTTTTACGAAATATCTTCTTGTTGAACTTTCCTAGTACATGTAATATATGTTGGTTTTTCTTCAATTGTTTCATACTTTTGGCAGCTGTTATTCAAATCACCCGTATCACAGAAACTTATACAATATTCTTTAAAAAATATTAGTTCTAATACGAAATAAATCATTAATGTCTTGTGTTAAATCCAACACAATATAACTATGAGGTTCTGATGTTGACTCATTGTATACTGCAAGAGGAAAAATCTCTGATTTGTCTCGAGGGTGTTTGAAAAGCACTAAATATTTACAATTTAATGAAATATCTCTTGAGAATGTTCCCTGATGAAAAACTTTTTGCGTTAACAATATAATAGATAAATTACGATAGTGTGAAACTTAAGTAAATAGCTCACATACCTGTTTATTAACAGAATCTAACATTATGTAATCTAGAACAATTAAAGTAGGTTTATTTTCTTTACCACTTATTTCTTTTTAGATACTGGTACAAATGTCTATATCAGGAAAAGCTAGATTTTTTGCAATAGCAGACATTTCTGGGTTACACCATTTTATTGTCCCAGTTTTCGGATAAATCAATCTATCAATATTTTCAATTAAATTACACACATATGTTATTTTTCCACATCCAAATGGTCCCGGATTGTAATGGATGAAAAAAATTAATCGTTAGCACATTTTCAAAAAATTTTGTAAAAATTTGCCTATATAGCTTCACTCTGTCCGCCCGTCTGTCCGGCCGTCCGTCAGTAAGTTTACAAAAACTTTTAATTCGTTTGAAATAGAGTAAAGAAATTTTAACCATGGGTAGTTGTTGCAAAAAAAATAATTTCGTAGAAGAATTTTTTTCTGTATCCCCACCTGTTACAGGGCTAAAGTCCGCCAAAATTGGAAAAAGCTCTATATTTAAATTATTATAACAAGAGTTGTGTTTTATATATATTTTCAATCTGAAAACGGCAAAAGAAGGCTGGTTTTGTAAGCTTTATAAATTTTTAAAAGGCACATGTTTAGGGTTGCCATACGGTACTAAAATTTAACATTACGCAAAACTCAATTTTTGCAAAATATTTGCCTACACATATCTTTTGAACAGTCCAAGCTAGTGTTTTGAAATTTTGGGAGAACTTAGATATTTAGAAATTAGTAGGAGTCGGTTAACAAAATTTTTTTGTCAAGCCCCCTATTTAGGAGCTATAAGGGCTCGAAAATTGAAACTTTGCTATTTTTAAGCACCTGTAACTTGAATACCTGATAAAATTTTTTTTTAGTGATATACAAAATTTAAAGCTCTATAAATATATTTTAACATGTGTCAAAGGTTAATTTTAATTTTGACGAAGCTACAGCCCCCGCAAATTTAAAAAACGCCCTATATTTAAATAGTATAACAAGAGTTCTGTTAGCTATATTTCAATTTAAGAACGGTAAAAGAGAACTGCTTTCTTAGGCTTCACAAAAATACATCGCTAAAATGTATAGGGTTGCCATATGGTACTAAAATTTACCATTATGCAAAACTCAGTTTTTGCAAAATTTTTGGGCCCCATATCTTCTAAACGGTTCAAACTAGGGTCTTGAAATTGGGAGAAGTTAGATCCCTATAAATTAGTAGGAGTCAGTTAACAAAATTTTTTTGTCACGTCCCCTGTTTAGGAGCTATAAGGGCTCGAAAATTTAAATTTTTCTATTTTTAAGCACCTGTAACTTGAATACCTGTCCAGTTTTTTTTTTATTAATATACAAAATTTAAAGGTCCAACATATGTTAAAGGTTTTTCTTAAATTTAAAAGCGGTTCCTTAAATTGAAGAAAGTGTCTCTCAGTTTCACCAATTTTCGCTTAAATCGTATAATTCTAAGTAAAATTCCAAATATTTGTGGAATTCACAATTTAACTCCTAGAGCCTACAAAAATGGAAAAGGGGAGGGGGGGTTGTATATGAAGTTAGGTCCTTGAGAAATTTGGGAACCTCCCCCATTGAAGAGCTATTAGAACTTTAAAATAAAAAATTTACTGTTAGCAGTAAATTTTATAAGTAAGCAGTATCTTAGTAACCAGTGTATATATTTCCAAAATTAATCTCAGTATGTAATACAATATAAATTTGAAAATGTGCTTTTTTAAAAACCCTTGGTTTTTTTTCATCACTTGTTTTTGTTTGTTTCTGATAAGAAACTGAATTTAAAATAAATATATAAAATTAAGGAACATATTCTTAGCAGAGTCATTTTGAATTATAGAAGTAGAAGAGTTCTTAAATATTTATTCTTCCGTCTTATTAGATGATTATTAAAGACTAATATTACATCTATATAAATTATATATATAAATCTATATACATTAAAAATTTTTCAGGAGGAAATAAATACATTCAATTTCTGGTATTCATTTCGCCCTTTGTCAGTAGATATATGATAATTCTATTTCTGAACCGGAAACATGTGAATGTCATACAATAGAAAATTATAAAATCACGTTCGAAAACTTAATTAAATAATACGATAATAATGTCAAGGTTACAGATTGTTTCAGAAATTCATAGTATTGCTAGAAAAAAATTTATTCAAAATACAAAAGAAATGAAAACTAAAGTTATGGCTATAAATGTCTTAATGACGATATTTGTATAGATGGTAAAAAAATTGAAACTATTGAAGAAATGAAATATTTCGGAATTCGTATTAATTATATTCGCAAAAAACTTGGTAAAAATATCGCATTTTTTTGAAGAATTAGAAACAGTGTATCTTTACGACGTGCAATTAAAGTATATAATGCCATAACTAAGCCGCACTTTGAATATTGTTCAACAATATTATATATATGTTCAAAGACTGATATGGATAGATTGCAAAAACTCCAGAATCGCGGTATGAGAATTATTCTAAAGTGTAATAGGTATACGTCAGTAGAGCGGATGCTAGAATGCCTAAGATGGATAAGTGTAAGTAGAAAAATAGAACTAAATGTACTAATGTGTATATATAATTTAAGAAAGGGAAACCTGCCGAATTATTTAGGTCAAAGAATGAACTTAATCCAGCATGTTTAATCGTATAATCTAAGAAACCGTGACGTTAATTTTCCCAATTCATTAATATACAGAGGCGCCCAAAATTCATTAATATTAAGAGGCTTTAGGAGATTTAATCAATTGCCAAGGGAAATTAAATTAGAAACTAATTTTAAAATATTTAAAAAAAAATGTATTAAACAAATTAAAAAAACCACAAATTAAATTAATTTATATTAATAGTTATAATACCCGAATGACTAGATAGTCAACTGGTATAATAAATTTGCCATTACGTTTGTGAGGCAGAGAAAGAGGGGGGTAGATATAGACTCAAGTGTAGGGATCGGGTCAGAATCGCAAAATAAATCTATTTAGCTATGTATGTCCATTCGTCCGTCCGCACGATAACTTAAAAACTAAAGGAGTTAGGATCTTGAAATTTTCGCAAATTCGTTTTTTTTGCAATTGCCGTCATCGCTATTTAAATCCAGCCATTTTGGTCCATGGTTTCGGGTAGTTGTCATACAACTTCTTTATTTATATGAAAAAAAGTTACTGCAGAGCTTGGTTGGTCTACTGCAGAAGGTTCTAGTAGCTGCAATACAACTTCTTATTTAATATGAGCATTAGCAGATTTACCCGACTTTGCCCGGGAGCGTGCAATTAGCAAAAAAGCAAGTTTCGGCCAATTTTTCGAATTGCTTTTGTTAAACAGAAAGCCTCAAAAAAATATTTTTTTGGAGTTCCATTAACCCGTTGCGGCCCAACAGCTTTTTATAGGTTTTTCCGTTACTATGCTATAAATTAGAAATGGTTTAACAGATTGACTTCAAATTTTGTATATGTGTTCGTCTTTGACAATGGAGTTCACATTATTAACAGACTTGGAATTTGTTACCCCTTGCCGCCCGACAAATTTTTTATTTTATTTTTTAAAAAAAAATTTGGAAAGGATATTACGTCCAATTTTGCGAAATATTGCTTGGTCGAAGTTTCAAAAACAGGTTTGTTGAGTTCCGTTAACCCATTGTAGCACAACAGCTTTTTACAGATTTTTTCATTACTTTACTTTTAAGCAGAAACGGTTTGACCACTTGAATGTAAATTTTGTATGCGTACATGTATATACTTATCATTCCTACGATTATTCAAAAAAAAACTTTTTGTATGCAAATTACGTCCAATTTTTGAAAGTAGGTAAAACTTCTTTGAATTAGGGAATGTTTAAAAAAATGTTTTGTTGAGTTCTTTTAACCGATTGCGAAACAAAAACTTTAAAAAACAGTTTGCAAAACAGTATTAACGATTATCTCTAATTTTTCTATACGTTTTTCTTCTGCTTCTTGACAATTTGGTGCTTCTTGAATTTTTATTGTTATTTTATTAATATATTTGTCTGGAATGAAGTGTAACAATTACAATTAAATGTGTTTTGTTGGATGTGTTCAATTATAAAAAAATATCATAAATTATCATAAGCTGGCCAAAAAATATTTTATTTATTTTTAATAAAAAAAAAAACAAAAACAAAAATAAATAAAATTTTTTTATGAATTTATATTATTTTAAATGTGTATGAATAAGTTCATTTACGTTTTTAAAACTCACAGAACATTTTCTGGAAATTTTATATAAATACTAAAGCATTTTATAAATAAAAACAAGTAAAGAAACAGTCAGTCGGTGCAACCAACTTAGAAATACCCTACACCTATTTGGTTCAAATTTAAGGACATATCCATAAGTCATTTTAACACCATAGAAGCTGTTATTAATTTGATCGTAAGACATAGCTAACCAAATTAACTGTATAATACTAAAAACATTTTCTAATTACTCTATCTATTAAAAAATACTACAAATTCTTACTAATTTATCTATTTAAAAATATTAAAAAACAAACAAACTTGAAATAAATGAAAATATATTTATTCCAATTCAATTACAAAATGAAAAAATTCTAATTATTAAATTTTGTGATAAAAAGATAATCAAAGCATAATATATTTAATAATACAAATTTTTAAAAATTGCAATTATTTTAAATGGTTAGTTTATATACCTAATAGAAAAGCTTATAAACGCAAAATATGCAATAAATGTATTTCTAAAATACAATTAAAAGTTTACACCTTTTCATATAATTCATTTAAATATAAAAATAAATTTTACATAAATGCAGCAAGTACCATTGAACATAGCTGAACCAGTACACTTAAGTCTAGATTTCGGAGACACATAGGACATAGGAAATATATTCTTTGGCTTCGAAATTAAACTCGACCACAACCAATTCCCATGGTACTTTCATTACTAGTAACCTACTGTTAAATTTCATCAAAATACCGGCATTATTTTTTGAGTTATGGTGTTTGTAAGATATATGTTTGTTAGTCCTTGAACTTTTCAAGGGTTCCAGGACCCGAAATTATGGTACGATTTTGCCCA
This sequence comes from Dolichopus griseipennis, assembly GCA_963082915.1. Classification (NCBI taxonomy): domain Eukaryota; kingdom Metazoa; phylum Arthropoda; class Insecta; order Diptera; family Dolichopodidae; genus Dolichopus; species Dolichopus griseipennis. The sequence continues at coordinate 261,713,142 of OY720441.1, read as the reverse complement.
TATGCAGTCCCGTCATACTTTCAATACTAGTTAACCCTTGTACACAATTGGAACGCTCTATCTTAATTTTAAGTTACTAGTTTTATTAATTTCGATGATAAGTTTTTACACATTGTATAAGAGTAGTACAAGAGAGGTTCTGAACCACCACTCCAATTGATCCCAAATTAGGGGGGCACGCAAGAAATAGTAAAGAACACCCTTGTGGCAAATTGGAAGCTTCTACATTTGTTTCAAGTTACTATCTTTATTAATTTCGAAAATATGCTTTAAGGGCCTAAGAACTGAGTGGCTGGTCCCCGATCCACTACTCCAATGGGGCCCAAATTTCAAAGACACTTACGAAATAGGAAGGGACACCCTGATACCAAATTTGGAGGTTCTATCTTCATTGGTTTCGGAATTATGCTCGTTTGGCCTAAATTCGATCAAAAAGTTCTAAGTTCCGAACCCATTGTCCAATCCTCACCGTACGTAATCACCGCCGTAGTTTCGCTGCCAATAACCTACAGCACAAATTTCATGAAGATAGCCTCATTAGTTGTTGAGTTATCGTGATTTTTTATATATGTTCCTTAGCCCTGACATCGATTAAAAAGTCCGGAATCCGAACCGTTGGGCTGATTTCGCCCTTATATAGTCCGCGCTGTACTTATAGTACTAGTTAACCCTTGTACACAACGGTCTATCCTAATTTTAAGTAACTATTTTTAGTAATTTCGATTATAAGCCTTTAAAACTTGGGAGGTCTGAGAGGGGTACAGAACCACCACTCCAATTGATCCCAAATTAGGGGAACACGCAAGAGATAGTGACAAATTGGAAGCTTCTACATTTTTTCAAGTTGTTATCTTTATTAATTTTAAAGATATGTTTTAAGGTCTTCGGAAATGTGTGGCTGGTCCCCGACCCACTACTCCAATGGGACCCAAATTCACAAGACACTTAGGAAATAGGAAGGGACACCCTGATACTAAATTTGGAGGTTCTATCTTCATTGGTTTCGGAATTATGCTCGTTTGGTCTAAATTCGATCAAAAAGTTCTAGGTTCCGAACCCATGGTCCAATCCCGACCTTACGCAATTCCCGAAGTAGTTTCATTACTAGTAACCTACAGCACAAATTTGATGAAGATAGCGTCATTAGTTGTTCAGTTATCGTGATTTTTTATATTTGTTCGTTAGCCCTGAAACCGATTAAAAGGTCCAGAATCCGAACCCATGGGCCGATTTCGCCCATATGCAATCCCCGCCGTACTTTCAGTCCTAGTAACCTACAGTTAAAATTTCATCAAGATAGCTCCATTATTTTTTGAGTTATCGTGCCTACGGACGGACGGACGGACGGACATGGCTATATCGACTAAGGCGGTCACGCTGGTCACAAATATATATACTTTTCCATATCTAGCTCGCTTCCTTTAGGTGGTTACAAACACCATACCAAAGTTAATATACCCCTTTACCTATTCTATAGGTGTAGGGTATAATTAAGAAGACACAGGACATTGTGTAGTAAGTCTTAATTATTTTCAGTGAAAATCTGAAATAAGGAATGAACGCTTTGTTGCATTACTTGATTTGCTTTTTTTTGAAAAGCAAGTAAACCAAGCAATGCAATCAATGTAATTTCAAAGTTCCTTCATCTCTCTGCCATTCCTGCATCTTTCCCTCATACTTCCTTTTAATTATTGTTTCTATTTGAAAAAAATTATAAATGGAATAAACATTATGAAGAGGATGGCAAAGGCTTCGGGTGTACAATATCGATGCACCCAGCACCATAAAAGCCAAACAAATATATATTTTTAACTTAATTCAGTATATTAAAAAAAATTTCAAATAAAGTTTATAAATAAAGCAAAAACTGAATTGAAAAATCAACATTTAATACAATTTTCCGTACATATAAATAGTACATTTTAGTACATTTTAGCATGTTGAGTAGGTACATTATAGAATGTTAGCAACAAACAAATATTTCGATTTGAATCTAAACAAAGGTTGTGAATACTATTTATAGCAATACTTTTTTAAAAATATGTATACAAAACATTAGTAAATAGAGAAATAGATTATTATTGAAACAAAATAAACCTATAAAAAAATTTGAAATCTTTTAATTATTTATTTAATTTAAGCAAGTACGCATTTAAATAAAAAAAAAATATTAATTGATATTTAAAAAAACTTGACCAAGAAGGGACTTGAATTAAAAACCCCAACATTTTATCAAATTCAAAACATTCAAAAGGTGCACCACGTTAATTATTAATATTCAAGTTTTTAAGATACAACCAGAAATTATGTGAGTCATTTGATTTTTTTTTTGTGTATCTATTACTAGAATCGAAACATAATCTGCGTTATCAAAAAGTAACGGTTGCGATTTTATTTAAGAATATGGTATTGATATACAGTATATGTATATGTAAATAATTAAATTAGAAATAGTTCTTAATTAGAAAAAGTTGTTCTTTCAATTAACCTTCCGTCATTATGTGACGGCCAACAGCTAGTTATTTAATAATTATGAAAAGTTTCAAGTAAAATTTGATAAATTTGTTGATATGTTTCCTTATTTAAATTTAAAGATATTATTATTTGGATCCTTTATTAGATTTATTTTTATTATTATTAATATTATCTCTTTTATCTTTTGCACTATATCTTTTGCATTATTTGAGAACAAAAAAATCAGTCTTATTAATTAAGTCGGCTTTTGGAATAAAGGCTAACTTGCGTTATTACCAAAAATTAGAAAATTTTATTGAATCATTGTGCAAAACGCGTAAACAGATCAAAACCAAATTAACCCTGTGGGTTTTTATAATTAAAATACTGATACAAATATTTTAATAAAATTCTTTTTATCGTTTAGTCAAATAAAATTTATAGAAAACTTCATAGCGTGGTCGTGGAAAACGGGTTAATCGAACTTAACTAAAACTTTTTGCAGCCTCTCTTTTGGACTGCAAAATCACGCTGTAAAATTGGACACAAATCGGAAAGACAATTTTTTTTTGGGTCCCATCAGGACGAAATGGCTTAATTCATTCCAACCAAATTTATACACCAAATTCCGGTTGCTAAGAGGAACATTTGTGAAAAATTTCAAGTCAATTGGTCAAACCGTTTTGACTCGACATTAAAAACATTGAAAAAGCTTCATTGCGCCCTCCTACCCAAACGGGTTAACCGATTTCAAAAAAAATTTGTGTCAGCCTATCTTTTCGACTGCAAAATCACCCTGTAATATTGGACACAAATCGGAAACAGAAAACTTTTTGGAAGCCCGCCAGGCCGAAATGGATTAATTTATTCCAACCAAATTTATACAACGGTTGCTCCGGTTGCTAAGAGGAACATTTGTGCAAAATTTCAAGTCAATCGGTCAAACCGTTTTGACTCGACATTAAAAACATTGAAAAAGCTTCATTAAACTCTCGTGGCTAAACGGGTTAACCGAACTCGACAAAAATTTGTGTCAGCCAATCTTTTTGACTGCAAAATCGCTCTGAAAATTTGGACACAAATCGGAGCCACGAAATTTTTTTGGAACTTTTGTGCAAAGTTTCAAGTCAATTGGTCGAACCGTTTTCACTCGACATCCAAAAAACGAAAAAGCTTAAAAAGGCTCTGGAGCCGCAACCTGTTGACTTATAAAAATGTGACAAAGCCTATGTCACCCCCCGGGTTCTGAGAATTATTTCTTTAAAATTTTGTGACAATCGTACCAGTGGTTTTCACGTGAATCCTGGCCAAACAAACAAACAAACAAATTTTCTCTTTTATATATTAGATTACTCTATACCTATTGAAGCTGAGTGTCTAAAATGTTGCTAAAAATAGTTTAGTGTAATGGCCAAAGTTTCTGCAAAATTTGGTTGGTCTACTGCAGATGGTTCGAGTAGCTGCCATACAACTCCTTCTTTTATATGCGCAATACATTACACCTAATGAAGCTGGGTGTCTGCAATTTTGCCAAAAACAGTTTAGTTTAATGGCCAAAGTTACTGCAAAATTTGGTTTGTCTACTGCAAAGGGTTCGAGTAGCTGCCATATAACTTCTTCTTTTATATGACCATTACACTACACCTAATAAAGCTGTATGTTTGAAATTTTGCCAAAAGTAATTAACCGGATGATATAATGTACATGTTACGGTCATACGGGTATCCCAGAGTTGACACAGTCTACTCTACTACACTCTTCCTCGTTATAATTAAAAATGTAAAGTTAAAGTATATATATACTAATAAAGTTACTTGCTTACTAACTTACTTACTACTTTTAATCGCAATGAAAAATATTTTAAAGGGTGCTGGTAAAAAAACAAAAAATATACAATCCATTACCAGAGCTAAAAGCATCAATGGTAGAACGTTTCAATCGTACCCTAAAATACATGATGTGGAACTGTCGTACGACAGACTTTCTCCCTAATCCAATAATATACGTATATATTATAAATATTAAAAATTAGATTCGATTGGGGACGACACTACGGCAACTATATTAAGTTAATTTTTGTTAAAATATATTATATATGTATTTTATATATACAAAAAATAGTTAAACGGGATGGATGTTAGAGTTGATTATAAAACTATTAAGACCATATTATTATACACTTATTTAATTATAAGTGTATACGCAAATTTTATTTTTAGGTACCTGTGAAATTGAAAAAAAAGGTAAAAAAGTTAATTTGGACTTTATGTGAAAATTTGAAATTGATTTGGTTACTTAACTTGGTTTATTTACTTTTCAAATCAAAGCGTACAATGGGCCTATACCATGAATTCAGTATTTCACTGAAAGTAATGAAGACTTAAAACAGGAAGGATCCTGTAAATCATCGTCTCAATTTTTAATACCAAAACTTTTTATTATTTATTTAAATTTTCCAGAAAATCTTCTGTGATTTTTAAAACTGAAATTAACTAATTCATAAACTAATAAATAAATTTAAGTTCATAAAAAAGTTTTTTTTTTGTATTTTTTTTTTTTATTAAAAATAAATAAAATATTCAACAAAACAACACATTCAACAAAACATTAATATTTTATTTTTTTGCAGTTGAACACATCCAACAAAACACATTTAATTGAATGCGTTTGCAACGTCTCATTATAAACAAATATATTAATAATAATTAAATTTATTTCACAAAAATAAATATGGTAACAATTAACTACTAAATGATTTTTACGACAGAAGCTTATAGCAACTGACTTGTAATAAAAATGGAAAGATAACAACTACAAAACTAAAGCAATGACAAGTACTTTGTGTTAAACCATATGAGATAGAAAATGTGTTTATTGTTTTTTTTTCATTATATTAACTTGCCGGTTCCGATTTATTTAGGGTGCAGTTATTGACATACGTAAATGCATTGGAAATAGTTAATAATATTAATATTAGTAATGTTAAATAAATAATTAAATAATATTTTTAATTGTTGATGATAAAATTGGTATTAACTGTAAAAATTTTAAAATCGTGTTTTGATATTATTTTATTTAATGAAATAAAATTAAACAAAAACAAGATTTAAAAAAAATAAGATTTTGAAAAACAAAATTTAACAAAAACAAGATTTTGATAAACAACCTATAAAAAAAAAGATTTTGAAAAACAAGATTTTAAAATAACAAGATTTTAAAATAACAAGATTTTAGAGAATAAGATTTAAAAAAAGCAAGGTAATCCTAATTAATCAACGGTACTAAATCAATCAACAGTAACTGCAGAACAGAAAAATTAATAATCCTGAAGAGAAGTATTTACTGCATGTGTGTAAAATTTGCTTGAATTGTAAAAAAAATTTTCTAATTGCTTTTTATAAATACATTTACTTCATATTCTTTTGTTTTTTAATATTTTAAAATAGATATATTAGTAACAGTTTTTATTACTTTTAAATAGAAAAATTAATTAGAAAAAGTTTTTAGTATTAAAAAAATAATTTCATTAAATATGTCTTACGATCAAACTAATAGCTTATGGTTTTAAAATGACTTATGGACTTGTAATTTAATTTGAACCAATTAGATGTAGATGTAAGGTAGAGTTGCCTCGAATTACTGTTTCTCTACTTGTTTAATATTTCCGTTCCTATTAACACATTGATGCCAGAATAAAAAATTGAAAAAATAGTCCGAAGGTATTTAATTAGAGGAATACGTATTTAAATAAAATATTATTTCAGAAAACCAATCAGGATTAAAGAAGAATCAAAAAAAGTGAATCCTTGCTAAACTTAGTTGTTTCCAGCTGCAAAATGCCAACGCACGATAAAAAGGCGATTATAGAAATTTTCCTAGATTTGCAGAAGACGTTTGAAAAGGTTAATAAAAATATTTTGTAAATTTCAACTGAATGTTTTTGGAAATATGTGTAACTTAATTTTATACATACCTTTGATTTGTTGTTGTGTGTTATCATATGATTTGGAACATTGATTATTTTCAGGACTGAATTTTCGATTAGACTCCAGAGAAGCAGACTGAGCAAGCTCTTCACTCAACCTTTTTGCTAGATCTCGTGCTTCATGACCACAAACAGTATGATGAGTTCCAATTGGGATAGGTTTAGAAGAAAAAGTATACTCCAATCCTGTTCGTAGCATCTCATTTTCACCATATGCCTTTTTCGATTTATAAAATTGTATTAATTGAGAAATGGGAAATTTAAAGTTAATTGAAAGTTCATATATACTAACTTCGGAAATCGGAATTGAACATTCGTTTAATATAGTATCGTTTTCTTCATCTATTCTTTGTGGGTTTTTATTCTCTGGAACCTGAAATATAATTATTATTTTCACTAACGAATGTCTAATATTTCCAACCTACTCACAATAATTTTTGATTGCGCTTCATTTCGACTATGAGGCCTAAAACCGGGCCCAGGAGGAAGATTTTTCTGAACACAACAATTTACCCCCGGACTGAAATGCAATTCAACATGAAATCTTTCTTCTGAAGATGGATCTTTGGTTGGATCTTCATAAAGCATAACCACTATTTGAGACATATAATTTAATTCGGATACCATTGAAATATAGTCCATTGCTCTACGCCATTGTTCATCTGTTACAATATTTAGAAGTCCCCCATGACGCAGAACCGTTAACAACGAATGAACGTGACTTTCACTAGTAAAATAAAGACGAGTCCTTACATGTCGGCCTGGACTTGATACTCCATGGCTGTACCTAGGATTTAAACGATTAACACTTTCATCACCAGATTCTTCAATGTTCCGTTGCAAATCAGATTTAATTTTTTTTAATAACGGTGTGCATATACCCTGACCTATAGTTAATTTTTCCTGTATTGTAAGCCCATACTCTTGAGGTATAACAATATCAGCAAGGTATTTAGCGTACATATATAACTCTGGAAATTGTAAAAATCAAAAATAAACATTATTAAATAACAATTTAAGAGCTATATGTGACTACATATTAAGTTTGAATTTCATTTTGAATTAATATTTTGTATAAAGTACTTTAACTGTTTGTTACGAGATCAAATAAAATATATAGAAGTGAAGCAAGTCAAATAATGTTCATGTAAGAGTTGATTTCGAATAAATGAAAAGAATTACATTACATGTGGCAGTATTAGTCTTATAACAAGTAGAACAAGTAGAACTAATGCTGCCACAATACGATTTAAAATTTCAATCAATATAATTCAATTTGCTTATTATATAATAAATTTCATTTACTATTATGATTATGATTTGGAATTATGATTCCGGTTACCGTAATTTAGACTTGTAAAAGAATGAAGAGAGAATAAAATAGAATTTATCAGTAACAATTAAATGAATTTGAATGTTTTTTCCTAAATATCCAAATTCTAAAAAATATTTTTGTCCAGCTAAGTGTACCGATAATAACAAGTGTGAGTTCTTATTTTTAACTGAAACAAATCGATTTGACGATGACAAGGATTCTCGAAATAAATATAGGATATAAAGTATTAGAAAAAGTATAGTAACTAACTTAAATCACACACCCCAGTATTTTATATGAGGAACTATTAAAATGTAAAGATTTTTAAAAGAGTTGCTTTAAATAATGAATTGTGGAATTTTAATCGTTAATTATATAGAACATCAAAATTTTTGAATGTCAAAGAAAAGTTTTTGATTACATGAATAATTTATTACTTGAAATGCCAATTAATTCTTGAAAATGAATTTAGGCAAATGTTTCATTAATATAAAAGGTTTTGAAGTAAATTTTTTAATTCAGTAAAATTTTTAATCATTTGGTTTAAGCATACAAATAAATATTCTTAAAATAAAGGAAGAACTACGAGTGCTCGTACCTAAAAATCTTCTTTTATATATATCTCGGTTTTTAAAATAACGTTTCTTAATACCTTATTTTATCTTTTGTTTTTAAAAACGCGGTAAATATCTTTTCATTAAAATTAGAAAAAAAAATATAATAATTTTTTAATTTATGAAAGAATTTTTTTTTTAATATACTGAAACAGTAAATTGATGCAACCGACTTATCAATACCCTACATTTCAATTCAATTAACAGTTGTACGAACACCCAATTCAACTTATTCAACTCAGATTTCAGGAAAATTAAGCAAACACCACAGAAATTTAAAATTTAAATATCCTAACTTTCTTAATTCCGGAAATATACTGTTTAGGTCTTGGGTGATTTAAGGCATGTGATAGGTACCCATCTCAAGCTCTGAATTAATTTTTCAATTCAAAAATATAACAGAGCTACCTCATACTAAATTTCATATTTCTATCTTTATTTTTTTCGAAGATATGCCTGTTATATCTTAACAGATGCTGCGTAAAACACCACTCTGGGTCAATCAAAATCTTAAGGATATAATAAAAGCAGGACGTAACAGGCACGGAATATCAATTAAATACCTTAATTAGTTTTGGAGATCATTTTTATGACTTAGGAAGTGTGTGGGAAGTACCCGAATCATTATCCCAAGCTTAAGAGGCACAAAATAAACAGGTCGGAAGGCTTTTATTCTACGCCATATTTAAAAATTCTATCTTAATTAGTCTAGAAAATAAGCTCGTTTAACCGTGGTTCTATCGGAAGCTTGAGAATCCAAAATTAAAGTTCGATGTCACCTATTTGACATTACCGTCATAATTTTTTGATAAATAACCTAGAGCTAAATCGATAGAACCTAGCTAAATCGATTCAGGAGGTGACCCTGAGAAAAACTGTATATACTGTATATAAATGTATAAAATGGTAGAGGCAAAACTTCCGGAAAGGGGTTGTGAGCTATCAAGATGACGTTATCACATAACGGTACTAAATATCTCAAAGTTTCCGAATATATATACCATTAGTGGCGATGGCGCCATCTAGTGGTCGAAAAATGCATTACAAAATGTTCCTAAGATTTTGTAGCATTTTTATTAAAATGTTATATTTTTCCTATAAGACAATAAACTGGAACCAACATCTTACAATATTGTAGGGCATGATATTGTCTTTCATAAACATCTTGTTTCATCTGAATCGGTGCTACCATTTTTGAGATATTGCAATTTAAAGTGAAAATTTAAAAAAAAATCAAACTTTCAAAAAAACTACTATAACTGTGAAATTTTCAAAAACACCCTGTATTATTATTATACCATTAAAGGTCTCTTAAAACTCTTTCCAACGATATATAATAAGTATGGCATATGTTGACAAATAGCCCCACCAGAGAACATAAATGCAAAAATGACACAACAATTTTATTAAAAAATACATTTTCATACTTTATTTTTCATAAATTTATTTCGCCTATTTGTTTTCCAGTTGAAATATGTATTTAAAAATGTAAGAATGCACTTTAGAGTTGGATACAATATTGAGTTGGGTTTTGGGAATTTGTTTGAGCTGACAACCTCATAGTTTTAAAATTTTTTTAATATAATTAGACCTTAGAGTTATATAATAAAGGACCTTAGAGTTAGCTACAAAATCAGAATTATGCGCTTTTTCCAGAATATTTATAAACATATATATACACAAGAACCTGCACCAGGACGGATTTTATAGTTGAATTCTAAATCAGGATTACCGCTTTTTCCAGAATATTTATATGTGTGTTTGTATATACACTGTTAGAAGAGATTTTTAAGTTTGATTCTTAATCAGGAGATCCGCTTTTTCCAGAATATTTATAATATATGTGTATATATTTATCCAATATTAGAAGAGATTTTAGAGTTGGATTCTAAATCAGGATTGCCGCTTTTTCCAGAATATTTAAAAATATATATGAATATGCCAGATTCTGACTTAGAAAAAGAGTTGGATTCAACTATTAGAGCTGGACTTATATATTCTTTATTTATTTATTTGTTTCATTATTTTTAATTTTTTGATGCATCTTAATAATTCACATTTTATTATATATAAATATACAAATAAACGTAATTAGGAATATATTTTAATTATATACTGATTAATGCCTACATATTTATGTGCATAATGTAAATTTATATTTTAGTAGATTTTTTTTTCAGACACTACGTATTACGACATTCCGCTAAGTTTTGAATACAAATTCCATTTATTATAAAGGTTATCAACTTATCTTTAGTTAAAATAATGAAATAAAAATATAATCCCTATCTGGTATCACAAATTTTAAACTAACTATAAGATCCCTTCTGATTGAGGAACTAACATACATATATATTATAGACATATAAATATTCTGGAAAAAGCGGTAATCTTCATTTAGAATCCGCCTCTAAAATCTCTTCTAATATTTGATATACATATACATATATAAATATTCTGGAAAAAGCGGCAATCCTGATTTTAAAAGCAACTCTAAAATCCTTCTAATTCAGATTCTTATAATCTGATAAAGCGCATAATTCTGATTTTGTAGCCTAAGGGCCTTTCTAATTATATTTTTACATACATATTTAAATAAAAAAAATTTTAAAACTTTGAGGTTGTCACCTCCAAAATCCCTGAAAACAAATTGCCAGAACCAAACTCAATATTGTATCCAAACCTAAAATGCATTCTTATACCATTAGACATTTCTAATGGTATAATAATAATACAGGGTGTTTTTGAAAATTTCACAGTTATAGTAGTTTTTTTGAAAGTTTGATTTTTTTTTTTTTTTTGTTTTTTAATTTTCACTTTAAATTGCAATATCTTAAAAACGGTAGCACCGATTCAGATGAAACCAGATTTATATGAAAGGAAATATCATGCTCTACAATATTATATGATGCTGGTTCTAGTTTATGGTCTTACAGGAAAAATATAGCATTTTAATTAAAATGCTACAAAATCTTAGGAAATTTTTGTAATGCATTTTTCGACCACTAGATGGCGCCATCGCCACTAATGGTATATATATTCGGAAACTTTGAGATATTTAGTACCGTTATGTGATGACGTCATCTTGATAGCTCACAACCCCTTTCCGGAACTTTCACCATGGTAGATACAAACAACGTACTAAAGTTAATAACCCATATACATAATTTAGGTTTTTTTTGGCAATTTTTGTTAATACAGAAAAAGTAAAAAGAAAGCATTTAAAATAAATATAATAAAAATTATTTAACCCATTGGATTTTTGCAACAATATTTCAGTAACAACCCATTTCAAAATAATGGGAACTGCAGCCCCCAAATTCTCGTCAAACTAATTTTTGGAACCCAAATTTAAACCTATCTTTGAATTCCATCCTTATTTACAACCTAACATATATAAATGGGATCATTGACGGCAACATCAATATAGGGTTCCCAACTTTACAAAAGCTGAAAAAAGGACAGGCTAGAAAAATTAAAAATTTTCTATACAAAAAAACCGATATTAACAATTTGGGATCAATAAATTTGTGTCCAGAATTTGTTATTATAGTTCACATTATAAATAATTATATTTTTATAGTTCACTATATTTTAATATTAATTATTATATTGCAATATACTTAGTTTACTTTATAAATTAAACTATTAATATTTTATTACATAGTAATGTTAGTTATTTTTTATTAAATAATAATAGAAATGACATAAAACAATATAATCAGAACGTCAAACTAGCCAAAATTGTAAATACAAAATGACATTTTGGCAGGGCTATGTAAATTTGAGTTTTGTCACTACCCAGTAAAAAATTGTCAAAACACTAACCAACAAATAAATTTCACTAACCCAGCAAAAACTTATTAAGCAGTTTCTGAGTTTGACATTTCGAATTTTATAGCGAAATGAACCACGTTACTAAGTTATTATGAAATTATTAATAAAGAATAGATATAAAAACTATGAAAATGTGTTACAAAATTATTTGTTTGGACAATTAGACGTCCTTTAATGTGTTGAAAAAGGACAAGGACAAAATGTGTGAAAAAAGGATTGTCCTTTCCAAAAAAGGTCAGTTGGCAATCCTACATCAATATCTTTAATATCTCCCGGTAGAAGTAACCGTCAATCAGCTATATAAGCTTAAATTATAGAATCTTTAAAAGAAAACTTCTTTTTAACATCAAAACGTGGACGTGGAAACATCACTAAGAATTACTTTAGTACTGTAACTTTTTATTTTCAGTTTAACCCAGAAACATATTATATGTTTTATGACAGTTACAAAAGTTTTAAAACTCTAAGAATCAGCTAATGAAATTAAAAAATAGAAACACATAATATTCGGAAAAAAAACGAGGAAAGACTATTATCTTATTTTAAAACAATTGTGAGACAAGTGACATTTTATTTTATTTTATTGAACTTAATATATTGTAAATATTGAAATTTAATTATTGGAAATAATTACAAACAAACAAATTTACAAAATTATTGAAATTTAATTATTGAAAATAATTACGAGTTATACTCTCTGTACATACATAGAATGTCCATTAATTAATATTTTTTAGATTATTTATATATTTTTATTATTGTTGCCATTCTCGAATTTTTAAACAATGCTCATATTTTGCGTCTACAAGTAAACTTGAACTATTTAAGAAAAGAAAATTGGTGGCTGGTTTAAATGATTTAAAATTCATAAAAAAAATTTGCTTCTTATTTGTAGCAAAAGAAGTTTGGTAGATGATAGATCAAACAGAATTTTTTTTTAGGGTAAGGATAGTGAAATTCATCGAAATATGCTGAGCGCAACCACAGTTATGTGTGACTTTAATACACTAAAAACAACCGCACTTTATTATACCCGTATGACTATATAGTCAAAGGGTATAATAAATTTGCCATTACGTTTGTGACGCAGAAAAGGAGGGGAGTAGATATAGACTCAAGTGTATGGATCGGATCAGAATCGAAAAAAAAATCGATTTAGCTATGTATGTCCGTCCGTCCGTCTGTCCGTCCGCACGATAACTCAAAAACTAAAGGAGCTAGGACCTTGAAATTTTCGCAAAAGCTGGTTTGTTTGAAATTTTGGTAAAAGTAATTAATGTTTATTATAATAATGATATAATGTTTATATAACGGTCATACGGGTATCCCAGAGTTGACACATTCTACTCTACTACACTCTTCCTCGTTATACCCTACACATAGAATAGGTAAAGGGGTATATTAACTTTGGTATGGTGTTTGTAACCACCTAAAGGAAGCGAGCTAGATATGGAAAAGTATATATATTTGTGATCAGCGTGACCGCCTTAGTCGATATAGCCATGTCCGTCCGTCCGTCCGTAGGCACGATAACTCAAAAAATAAAGGAGCTATCTTGATGAAATTTTAACTGTAGGTTACTAGGACTGAAAGTACGGCGGGATTGCATATGGGCGAAATCGGCCCATGGGTTCGGATTCTGGACCTTTTAATCGGTTTCAGGGCTAACGAACAAATATAAAAAATCACGATAACTCAACAACTAATGACGCTATCTTCATCAAATTTGTGCTGTACGTTACTAGTAATGAAAATACTTCGGGAATTGCGTAAGGTCGGGATTGGACCATGGGTTCGGAACCTAGAACTTTTTGATCGAATTTAGGCCAAACGAGCATAATTCCGAAACCAATGAAGATAGAACCTCCCAATTTAGTATCAGGGTGTCCCTTCCTATTTCCTAAGTGTCTTGTGAATTTGGGTCCCATTGGAGTAGTGGGTCGGGGACCAGCCACACATTTCCGAAGACCTTAAAGCATATCTTTAAAATTAATAAATATAACAACTTGAAAAAATGTAGAAGCTTCCAATTTGCCACAAGGGTGTTCTTTACTATCTCTTGCGTGTTCCCCTAATTTGGGATCAATTGGAGTGGTGGTTCTGTACCCCTCTCAGACCTCCCAAGTTTTAAAGGCTTATAATCGAAATTACTAAAAATAGTTACTTAAAATTAGGATAGACCGTTCAAATTGTGTACAAGGGTTAACTAGTACTATAAGTACAGCGCGGACTATATAAGGGTGAAATCAGCCCAACGGTTCGGATTCCGGACCTTTTAATCGATGTCAAGGCTAAGGAACATATATAAAAAATCACGATAACTCAACAACTAATGAGGCTATATTCATGAAATTTGTGCTGTAGGTTATTGGCAGCGAAACTACGGCGGTGATTATGTACGGTGAGGATTGGACAATGGGTTCGGAACTTAGAACTTTTTGATCGAATTTAGGCCAAACGAGCATAATTCCGAAACCAATGAAGATAGAACCTCCAAATTTGGTATCAGGGTGTCCCTTCCTATTTCGTAAGTGTCTTTGAAATTTGGGCCCCATTGGAGTAGTGGATCGGGGACCAGCCACTCAGTTCTTAGGCCCTTAAAGCATATTTTCGAAATTAATAAAGATAGTTACTTGAAACAAATGTAGAAGCTTCCAATTTGCCACAAGGGTGTTTTTTACTATTTCTTGCGTGCCCCCCTAATTTGGGATCAATTGGAGTGGAGGTTTAGAACCTCTCTTAGACCCCCCAATGTGTAAAAGCTTATCATCGAAATTAATAAAACTAGTAACTTAAAATTAAGATAGAGCGTTCCAATTGTGTACAAGGGTTAACTAGTATTGAAAGTATGACGGGACTGCATATGGGCGAAATCGTACCATAATTTCGGGTCCTGGAACCCTTGAAAAGTTCAAGGACTAACAAACATATATCTTAAAAACACCATAACTCAAAAAATAATACCGGTATTTAGATGAAATTTAACAGTAGGTTACTAGTAATGAAAGTACCATGGGAATTGGTTGTGGTCGAGTTTAATTTCGAAGCCAAATAATATATTTCCTATGTCCTATGTGTCTCCGAAATCTAGACTTAATTGTAGTGGTTCAGCTATGTTCAAAGGTACTTGCTGCATTTATGTAAAATTTATTTTTATATTTAAATGAATTATATGAAAAGGTGTAAATTTTTAATTGTATTTTAGAAATACATTTATTACATATTTTGCGTTTATAAGTTTTTCTATTAGGTATATAAACTAACCATTTAAAATAATTGCAGTTTTTAAAAATTTGGATTATTAAATATATTATGCTTTGATTATCTTTTTATCACAAAATTTAATAATTAGATTTTTTTCATTTTGTAATTGAATTGGAATAAATATATTTTCATTTATTTCAAGTTTGTTTGTTTTTTAATATTTTTAAATAGATAAATTAGTAAGAATTTGTAGTATTTTTTAATAGATAGGGTAATTAGAAAATGTTTTTAGTATTATACAGTTAATTTGGTTAGCTTTGTCTTACGATCAAATTAATAACAGCTTCTATGGTGTTAAAATGACTTATGGATACGTCCTTAAATTTGAACCAAATAGGTGTAGGGTATTTTAATTTTAATTTCCGTCCGTCCGTCCGTCCGTTTGTCCATAGAAGTGATAACTTAAAACTAAATGTGTTGCTGTCATTTGAGGCCTCATTTGTGAGAACGCGCATGAACTTTATTACCCAAATTAAATTACTGATCTTTGCCAAAATCCAATTTTATTTAAAATTGTGAATTAACTTATTTCATTTCTGAATTCATAATTCATTAAGTACAGACGTAGTAATAAAAGAAATATACAAATATCACGTGTAGAAAAAAAAAGATAATAAATTCCTTTTTATATTGAAATTGAATCTTCATTATTAAAATTAATTGAAGGAAAAAAAAAAACCAAAATCAGCAGTATTAATAGTTGTTCCAGCAACTATGGATTGTCATAAATGCAGAGTGAAAATTCGAGGAGAAACTGGGGTAAAATGTGCTGCAGTATGTGGTAATATTTACCACTGTCAACCTAAATGTTCGGGATTGGATCAGTCAACTCTAGTAATTTTAGACATAAATTCACGTTTAAAATATATATGTGATGACTGTATAATATATATACAAAATATTGATCTGGTATTGCAAGAAATGGAAAGATCAGTTAAGAAGAACAACGATTACCTAAATGAATACACAGAGGAATTTTACCAGGGTTTTTAAAATAATGAAAAAGAAATTGGATCACTAAAGGCGGTAGAGGAGAGATATATGGAACAGTTACAACATATTAAAAATTAACAAAAATATGAAATTGAAAAAATGAATAAATTAACGGAAAGTGAATAAATAAATAGCAGTATAAAAGCATCAATACTTAAGAACGATGAACTGTGTACTGAATTGCAAACATAAAGCAATAAAAATTTATAAAATGAAAATGTAGGTCAAAATGTATTGTTTGCCGAAATATTAAAAAATGCAAGTGAACAAACTAAAGTGGATTAAAGTACAAAAGTCGACCCAAAAAATCTGAAAATCAAAAATGTCGAGAATAGAAAAAATGGTATGGTACTAATTGAAGAACGTGAAAATATAAGAAAATTGTTAGAAAAAAAAAATGGGAGATTATGAAATAAAAGTACCAATTGAAACCAAACCAAGAGTGGAAATCATTCATATGGGAGTCAATTATAGTGAACTAACAAATATTTTTTTAATGAAAAATTACAGAAAACCGTTTACAAAAAAAAAAATAAATTTAATTTTACCAAGTTATTTTGAATTTTATTTACTATTTCCTACACTTACATTTACTAATGATCAACGAATAATCTTCACTATATTGATGCGGTTTCCCTTTTTTTATACCCTTATGGATATAGAATAAAAGGGTATACTAAATTTGCAATTACGTTTGTGAAACAGAGGGTGTAGATATAGACTCAAAGGTTTGGATCAGATAAGAATCGAAAAGTAAATCTAGTAAAAAGTGATCTTATTTAGCTATGTATGTCCGTGCGTCCGTCTGTCCTTCCATCCCAACTATAACTCGAAAATTAAAGAAGCTAAGATTTTGAAATTTTCACAAATTCCTTTTTATGGAATAGCCATCATCGCTATTGAATTCCAGCCATTTTGGTATACAAGTTCGAGTAAAAGCCATACAACTTATTTTTTTATATGAACATTACTATATACTTTTTAAAGCGCGGTGCTTGCATTTTTGCCAAACGTAGTTTAGTTTAATGGACATTGTTTCTGCAAAACTTGGTCGGTCTACTGCAACGGGTTCGAGTCCTTCTTTTATATGAGCATTTCTCTACGCTTAATGAAGCTGGGTGTCTGAAATTTTGTCAACAATGGTTTAGTTTTATGACCAAGGTTTGTGTAAAATTTGGTTGCCCTACTGCAGTGGATTCAAGTAGCTGCTAACTTCAAATTTCACATGAGCATTATTTTATACGTAATAAAGTTCGATGTTTGAAATTTTGTCAATAGTAGTTAACTTTAATGGCTAACGTCTGAATAAAATATAGTTGGTGTAGTGGAAGAGATTCGAAGAGCTGTATTTCAATTTGTATCTTCTTTTGTTCATTACTGAAAGCCAAATAAGTTGTGTACATTAAATTTTGCCAAAAGTAACTAACCAGATGATATAGATGATATAGTGTTTATATTATAATGTCACAGTCTAGTCTACTTCACTCTTCGTCGTTTTTAAATGTTGATAAGAAATGTTGATTTTTATTATTTGACAGAGGACATGTTTACCTACTTTTTCGAAGCAGGTCCATGTTTATAAAACCCAGTAAACACTATTTACAGAATATTTATGAAAAGAAAGTACGTACTACGTACATACCTATATACTATTGATTAACTATTAATTACTTATTAATATATTCAAAAATAATTCATTTCACCACCAAAATATTAATATTTTTTTTTACAACGGTATAACCTACTTGCGTCCTGAAATATTTTGATTACATATCTTTCTTAATTTATATTTTTTAGTAATAAGAAAAAGATGTTTCTACGTCCGTTCATGAGGCTCGCGAGGCAAACAAATGTTATTGCAAAAGAAATATTTGTTATGTAAAACCCAAAATAGTAATATAAGAATAAAAATAAATCGATGTTTAAAATGGTAAATAAAATTTGTTGTTATTAAGAACAAATTATTTAAATAGTTTTGTTATTTTTTATTTATAAATTTAAGCAAACATATTAGTATCATAAAATGCTTTGCTCATGTTACAAACTTGATTACTAACCCTGAACCACACAATACTATTTCAAAAGTCAAGTCCGCTTTCTTTATTTAAAGAAGACAACATCAATATGTAGTAGCTATGCCAAAAAATATTGCAAATCCCAATGTACATATTTCAATTTTTGATATTTTAATTCATTTAATTTTAAAAAATTGTGCTTAGAATTAATTTATAGATTTCTAGTAATCCTGATTAGTTTTCCTTGAAATATGAAGTGATTCAGGATATAGGTTTGGAAAAGATAATTTTCAAATTGAAATATTGCAATTAGAATTGGTAAATTCTTATCTTTTATATTTATGATATGGAATTTTTTTGTTATAAGTTCCTTAGCAGTTCTGTTATAAAAAAGTATAAGAATCATAATGCTGCTGTTATCTGTACCATTAATTTTATTTAAACTCAAAGTTATTCGAAATTAATATAAATTTGTAATAATATGTATATAAAGATTTTTATATTTTGATAATTTTTAATGTAGATTAAAAATACTAATGCTTTGATTTGCTTTTTATAACAAAATTTAATAATTGAAATTTTTCAACATTGAAATTAATTTAAATTCTTAGTATATGTACCTATTAGAAAAGCTTATAAATGCAAAACATGCAAAATCAATTTTACATTCATGCAGCAAGTACCTTTGAACACAATTTAAATATTGTACGCATTTTCTTAATTATATATTACCTATGATAGTAAGTCAATAAAATATAGATAATAAAAAATAAAAAAATAAATTCAGCCGTTTATTAAAAAAATGTTATGCTTGTTAGATCTTGGAAGGTTCGTGGGAGATACCCGACCCAAAACTCCAATTGATTCCACATTTCAGGAACATGAGAAAATAAAACCCATCTACCAAATTGGAAAGTTCTATCTTTAATCTAATTTACTATTTTTATTAATTTCGATATTCTTTAGGGTCTTTGGAACCGTGTAAATGGTCACCGACCACTTACTCAAATTAGTCCTAAATTTCAAGGACACTAAATTGGAAGGAAATAGGAAGAGGCATCCTGATATCAAATTTGGAGGTTCTGTCTTCATTATTTTCGGAATTATGCTTGCCTAAATTCGATCAAAAACTTCTAGGATCCGAACCCATGGTCCGATCTCGACCGTACGCAATCCCCGCCATTATCTCATTACAAGTAATTTACAGCACAAATTTTATAAAGGTAGCGTTATTAGTTGTTGGGTTTTCGTTATTTTTTATATATGTTGGTTAGTCCTTAAAACGATTAAAAGATCCAGAATCCGAACACTTGGGCCAATTTCGAATTTCTACTATAAAAACCAAGAAAAGAACAGTCACTCGGTTCAAATTTAATGAGAATTCCATAAGTCATTTTAAAACCATAAAAGCTTTTATTAGACATAGCTAACCAAATTAACTTTATAATACGAAAAACATTTTCTAATTACTTTATCTATTCAAAAATATTACAAATTCTTACTAATTTATCTATTTAAAAATATTAAAAAACAAAAAAAAAACTTGAATTAAATAAAAATATATTTATTTCAATTCAATTACAAAAGTGAAAAAATTTGAATTATTAAATTTTGTGATAAAAAGCTAATCAGAGCATAATATATTTAATAATTAAAATTTTATAATTGCAATTATTTTAAATTGTTAGTTTATGTACGTATTAGAAAAGCTTATAAACGCAAAATATGAAATAAATGTATTTCTAAAATATAATTACAAAATTACAAATCTGAGCTCATTGTCCGAACTCGACGAGAACCAGTTCCCATGGTACTTTCATTACTAGTATCCTAGAGTTTAAATTTCATCAAAATAGCGGAATTATTTTTTGAGTTATACTGCTTTTAAGATATATGTTCGATGTTTGATGTATGGTACGATTTCGCCCATATGTAGTCTCCGTCATACTTTCAATACTAGTTAACCCTTGTACACAATTGGAAAGTTCTATCTTAATTTTAAGTTACTATTTTTATTAATTTCAATAATAAACTTTTAAACCTTGGGGGATCTAAGAGGGGTACTGAACCAACACTCTAATTGATCCAAAATTAGAGGAACGTGCAGGAAATAGTAAAGAGCACCCATGTGCCAAATTTGAAACTTCTAAATTTGTTGGAAGTTACTACCTTTATTAATTTCGAAAATATGCTTTAAGGTCTTCGGAACTGGGTGGCTAGTCCTCAACCCACTACTCCAATTAATCCCAAATTTCAAGGATACCAAGGATATAGAAAGATACACCCTGATACCAAATTTGGAGGTTCGATCTTAATTGGTTTCGGAATTATGCTCGTTTGGCCTAAATTCTATCAAAAAATTCTAGGTTCCGAACCCATTGTTCATTCCCCATCGTACGCAATCAATGCCGTAGTTTCATTACCAGTACCCTACAACACAAATTTTATGAAGATAGCGTCATTAGTTGTTGAGTTATTGTGATTTTTTATATATGTTAGTTAGCCCTTAGACCGATTAAAAGGTCCACAATCCTAACCCTTGGGCTGATTTTGCCCAAATGCAGTCCGCGCTGTACTTTAAATACTAGTTAACCTTTGTACACAATTTGAACGTTCTATATTAATTTTATGTTACTATTTTTAGTAATTTCGATTATAAGCTTTTAAACATTCGGAGGTCTAAGAGGGGTACCAAACCACCACTCCAATAGATCCCAAATGAGGGGGACACACAAGAAATAGTAAAGAACACTCTTGTGCCAAATTTGAAGCTTCTACATTTTTTCAAGTGGCGATTTTTATTAATTTTTAAGATACGCTTTAAGGTCTTCAGAAATATGTGGCTGGTCCCCGACCCACTACTTCAATAGAGCCCACATTTCAAGGACACTAAAAAAATACAAAGGGACATCCTGATACCAAATTTGGAGGTTCTATCTTCATTGGTTTCGGAATTATGCTCGTTTGGCCTAAATTCGATCAAAAAGTTCTAGGTTCCGAACCCATGGTTTAATCTTGATCGTACGCACTCCCCACCATAGTCTCATTACTAATAATTAACAGCACAAATTTGATGAAGATACCGTCATTAGTTGTTGAGTTATCCTTATTTTTTTTATATGTTCGTTAGCCTTTGGACCGACTAAAAAGTCCAGAATCAGTGTTGCCATAACTTATGGCGAACATTATGCCAATATCAGGAAAACTGTAGACCAAAGTGGCATTATAAATTTTCTTCTTTAATTAGGTTTATATAATATTTTTATTTATTACCGTTGGTCTGTTATACTACAAAATAATAAATTAACATGTATGTACCTACTGATAAATTTTATTTACTTATAGAAATATAGAAATAAAATAAAAATAAATATATAAACAGTATTTAATTTCAATTAACAACATATTATATTTTATTAAAATAACAAAAACAAATATTTTATAAAAAATTTTTTTTTAAATATCTTATACATTTTGCATACAAAATTTATAAATTATTTTACATTACATTATATTATTGCAATATCAAATATTTCATTTAATTCCGTTTCTGGAATTTCAATATCATCTTCAATTTTTTTCTTATAAATACTACTTGTACCAATAGTTGATACGATATGTTTATCTATTATATAATTATTGCAACATTTTTTAATTGAACTCCACCAGGTTTTAATAGTCAAAAGTGAATTAAGCATTTTTAAACCAATTCGATTTCTAATTTTAGTTTTTATTATATTAATTTTACTAAAAACTCTTTCAATTTCTGCATTTGAAAAAGGTAAATTTAAAAAATTAAAGGCAAAACTTGGAAATAAATGATTAATGCCAAAATAATGCTCTGAAATAAGAAAAATATGCCACTTTAATGCCAGCATAATTTTTTAGAGAAATTATGCTTTTCAGGTGTTACAAATGCCACCGATGCATCAAATTATGCCATAATGGTAACACTGTCCAGAATCCGAACCCAGAGGCCGATTTCGCCCATTTGCAATCCCCGTCGTACTTTCAGTCCTAGTAACCTACAGTGAAAATTTCATCAAGCTCCATTAGTTTTTCAGTTATCGTGCGTACGGACGGACGGACATGGCTATATCGACTCAGAAGGTCACGCTTATCACAAATATATATATTTTTCTATATATAGCTCGCTTCCTTTAGGTGATTACTAACACCATACCAAAGTTAATATATCCCTTTACCTATTCTATCGGTGTAGGGCAAAAAAAATGTATTCATAAAAAGCAATTACAAAATTACATATTTAAAACTGTTTATCCAATTCAATAAAATTTTACACACATGCAGCATTTACTTCTTTTCAGGATATTTTGCTGTAGTGGATTAGTTAGATGATTTCCACTATTGAATGATTTAGTACCCTTGATTAATTATTTTCATGAAAATTAGTAACTTAAAATTAAGATAAAACTTCCAAATGTGTACATCGGTTGATTTGTATTGAAAGTACGGCAGAGACTGCATGGGGGCGAAATCGGACCATGGGTTCGGGTTCTAGAACTTTTGATCGGTTCAAAAGCTAACGAACTTATATCTTAAAAAACACGATAACTAAAAAACTAACAGAGCCATCTTGATGAAATTTCAACTCTAAGTTACTAGCACTGAAAGCACGGCGGGAAAATTGGCCCATAGGGTCGGATTCTGGACACTTTAATCCGTCTAAGGGCTAAGGAACATAAAAATAATTTAATTGAATTTAGGCCAAACAAGCATAATACCGAAACCAATAAAGATAGAACATTAAAATTTGGCAAGGGTGGTTCTTCTTTTTTGCGCTCATAAAATTTTAGGACCAACTGGAGTACTGGTTGAGATACCACCACCACAACCGCCAAGACCTTAAAGCATATCTTCGAAATAATCAAAAATAGTAACTTAAAATAAATATCGAAGCTTCAAATTTCGTATAAGGGTGTTCTTTACATTTTCTTTTGTGTTTCGAAATTTGAATAAATTGTAAAAGTGGTTTGGATATCTCCCCCGCATCTCCGAAGATCTAACAAGCGTATCATCAAATTAAATAAGGATAGATACTTTAAAATTCGTACAAGAGTGTTCGGTCCTATTTGCTCTCTCATTTGATACCTTTATATTTTAATTAGGCTAAGTAGGTAATTAAATGCTCATAAAAAAATATTTGAGCATTTAATTACCAGGATTTCATCTGAGCGATATCGGCCAACGGGTTCAGATTCGTTTTCTTTTGATTGTTTCAAGGGCTACTGAGCATATACCAAAAACATCTGAACTCAAAAACTAATAAGGCCATCTTGATGAAACGTATACTGTAGGTTTATTAGTAATGAAAGTACAATGAAGATTGTATCTGGGTGAGATCGGCCTATGGATTCGGGCGCTGGAACCTGAGATCAGCTCGAGGGCTAACCACCATATAAGCAAACAAATGATAACTCAAAAACTAAAAAACCTAATAATGCGTAGGTTACCGGTACTAAAAACAATTACAAAAATACATGTTTAAATTTCTTCAAGTTTTCAAAATTATTCATCCAATTCAATAAAATTTTACACATATGTACCAATTACTTCTCTTCTGGATTATTAATTTTTGGTGTACTGCATTTACTGTTGAATGATTTAGTACCCTTGATTAATTATTTCAATTTTAAATAATTTTTAATGTTATTCTTTTAAATTACTTATTTTTTAATATTATAAATAATTCAATTTTAAATATTTTAATTCTTTTAATTTGAAAAATTCTGGTTAGATTTAATTTATAGATTTATAGAAATCCCATTTAGTTTTTCTTGAAATATGACGTGAACCAGGTTACAGGTATTGAAAAGATTAATTTCAGATTGAAATATTGCGATTAGAATTGGTTAATTCTCATCTTTTATATTTATGATAAAGAATTTTGAGTACTTCTGGTATAAATAAGTGTCGCAATCATAATACTGCTGCTATCTGTGTTATAAAAATCATATTTTAAGTCTTAGGAGGGGTGGTAGGCAAATCTTTATTCCAATTCATCCAAAATTTTACGGATACAATGCAATTGAAACAAGTGAGGAAAAAAAACCAAGGGTTTTTAAAAAGCACATTTTCAAAATTATTAACGGTTTCTTACTGAGTATTTTATCATTTATTTTTATAAAAATATATATTATGATAATATTATAATTTTGTTATTTCATTAATAATTAATTATATGACTAATAGTGAAATACTTAGAATACAACCCCAATGCATTCAAGAAAACCTGTTAATAAGTGCGGAAAATAATGTTGTGGCTTCAATGTTAACGTTTAATTTTGGAAAATTTACACAGGTGAATAAGTTACTGTTTTATAAGAACATAAAAGTTTTAATTTTGAAGACCTAGTAGCCCTTCAATAAGGAAGGTTCCCAAATTTTTGCTTAGCAAACTTATGATGGATCTGCTCACCCCCCTCCTGTGTTCACCCTTCCATTTTTTTCCGATTCTAGGAAATCAATTTGGAACTCCAACAAAATTTGGAATTTTACCTAGAATATTATTATCTAACCAAAAATGGGTAAGACTAAGAAACAATTTCTTCAATTTAAAGAGACTCTTTCAAATTTAAGAAAAACCTTTAACGTATGTTGAAATATAATGCTGCAGCTGTAAATTTTGCATATTTGTAAAAAAAATTTGAACAGGTGTTAAAGTTACAGGTGGTTGAAAATAGCAAAATTTCAAATTTCGAGCCCTTATAGCTCCTAAATAGGGGGCGTGACAAAAAAATTTTGTTAACCGACTCCTATTAATTTTGGAGGACCTAACTTCTCCCAAAATATCAAGAGCCTAGGTTGAACCGTTTAGAAGATATATGGTGCCAAAAATTTTGCAAAAGTTGAGTTTAGCTTAATGGTAAATTTTAGTACCGTATGGTAACTCTATACATTTTAGCCTTATATTTTTGTAAAGCTTATAAAATCAGCTATCTTTTGCCGTTTTCAGATTGAAAGTACACTTAACAAAACTCTTGTTATAATAATTTAAAAATAGCGCTTTTTCCAAATTTAAGGGGCTGTAGCTCCGTAACGGGTGGGGCTACAGAAAAAAATTCTTCTACGAACTTAATTTTCTTGTAATATCTACCCGCGGTTAAAATTTCTTTAATCTATTTCAAACGGTGTAAAAGTTTTTGTAAACATACGGACGGACGGACGGACGGACAAAGTCAAAATTAAGAAAAACCTTTGACACTTATTGAAACTTTCGTTTTGGAGCTTTCAATTTTGTATAAAAATAAAAAAAAATTTTGACAGGTATTCAAGTTATAGGTGTTTAAAAGCTAAATTTTTAGTAAAATTTCAATTTTCGACCCCTTACAGTTCCTAAAGAGGGGACGTGACAAAAAAATTTTGTTAGATGACTCTTACTTATTTCTAAGGATCTAACTTCTCCCAAAATTTCAAGTTTCTAGATTTAGCCGTTCCGAAGTTATGAGGGACCAAAAATTTTGTAAAACTTAGTTTTGAATAACGGTAAATTTTAGTATTGTATGGTAACCCTATACAATTGGCTTTTAAAAACTTGTAAAGCTTATAAAAACAGCTGTCTGTTGCCGTTTTCAGGTTGGAGATATACCTTATAGAACTCTAATTATAACTGTTTAAATATGGGGATTTTTTCGACTTTCTGGGGCTGTAGCTCCGTAACGGGGGGGGCTACAAAAAAAAGTTTTAACATTAAATTATTTTTATTGCAATACCTACCCATTCCTGATATTTTTTTGTCAATCGTAGGTAAAAAGGGAGGGACGGACGGACGGACGGACGGACGGACAGACTGAAGCTATATAGGCACATTTTTACAAAATTTTTTGAAAATGTGCTAAAAACACCTGTGCCGCAAATTTTTTGATTCTATCCTCTTTGGTTTCGAAATTATGCTCGTTTGGCCACAATTCAATCAAAAGCTTCTAGAATCCAAACCAATTGTCCGATTCATTACTAGTAATGTAGAGTTTAAATTTCATCAAAATAGCGTCATTAGTTTTTGAGTTATCGTGTTATTTGAATATATGTTCGTTAGCCTTTGAACTGATCAAAGGTTGGCGAACCCGAACCCATGGTTCGATTTCGCCTAGGTCTAAAAGAAGTACCTGAATCACTTTTTCAATTGCTCATAAATTAGGAAGACTCGCAACAAATAGTAAAGAACACCCTTGTGCTAAATTTGAAGCTTCTACTTTTGTTTCAACTTACTATTTAAATTAATTGCGATTATATGCTTTAAAGTCTTCGGAACTGTGTGAATAGTCCCCGACCCGCTACTCCAATTGGTGCCATATTTCTAAGGAAATAGGAAGAGGCATCCTGATACCAAAAGTGGAACACATGGGGCGATTTCGCCCATATGCAATCACCGCCGTACTTTAAGTCCTTGTAACCTACAGTTAAAATTTCATCAAGATAGCTCCATTAGTTTTTGAGTTATCGTGACTACGGGCGGACGAACGGACCGACATGGCTATATCGAATCAAGAAATCACATTGATCATAAATATAGATACTTTTCCATATCTAGCTCGCTTCCTTTAGGTGGTTACAAACACCATACCTATTTTTCTATTTCAGAGATGTACACTTCTCTTAATAAAATATTCAATAATTAAATTCTATATTCTCAATGTAGTGGTTTAAAACAATGAAGTCTCTGTAAAAAAAAAATGGTGACTATTAAAAAGAGTACAAGACTGAATTTGAAAGCGCATTGAAGAAAAATGAGCATGAGGTAATTCAGTTATTAAAACATCTTCAAGGAAGATATTTAGAGAGGCTAGCACAAATTACAAATGAACAAAAAATTAGAATAGAGAAAATGTACTAACTAATAGAGATATTTAAATCGGGGCGAGAAAATATTAATGCTAATATAAAAAATACTGAATTTTTATATAATCATATTAATATATAATCATGTTGCTAAATAATCATATGCAGATGCATCAGCATTTATGTTTGAAGCTTTTAAACTCTTCTTTATTAAGAAGAGAATCAAGAGATTATCATATGACGATGCATCAGCATTATTTTTTTTAAAGCTTTTAAATTCTTCTTTAATTAGAAGATATTAAAAGCTTTGAAGAGTTAAAAGCTTTCCATGCAGAAGTATGCTTGCAAAAAAATAAATGAAAATATAAAATAAGTCTCAGTCTAATTTAAAAAAGGTCAAGGCTGTTAAGTAATTAAATAATAATAAGTAATAAAGAAAAAAGTGAATTAAAATTAAAACCGTGTTTTAATGTTACAACCTCGTGTTTTGCGGGAAAAGGAACCTAACATTGGTAGTGGCGCAGTTGGTCTACCGGTTGAACACAAAAAAAAATAAAAATAATAAAATTAAAAATTAAACAAAAGAAAAACAATGGTGAACTAAATTACAAAAAAAAAACTAGTGAATTAGACATTTTCTAATAAATTAAAATTAAATTATTATTTTTTTTCAATCAAACAGAGATCCACCAAATTCATAACAAAATAGGGCGAATCAATTATTTTCAAAAAAAAAAAAACTTTAGGTGAAAAAAAAACATTAATATAACGAGGGAAAAATATTAACTAACACGAATAGATAACATTAAATAAAATAAATATTAGAAACTTTAAAACAAAAAAAAAAAAACAAAAAAAAAGAGATTAAGGTCTTATAAAAGATTAGGGAAAAATTTAAATAAAATCAGCTTGGCTACACTGGCGCTACACCCAACTAAATTAACGTGATCACCACAGAAAAATTCAAATCCAAATCCAAAGATCAAGAACAACTAAAAACAACTCCAGCAAAAACAGCCAACTCAAGAATAAGAAAATCAAAAATAAAGAACACGTGGTCGCAGTTTCTTCAGGGCGTCACCAAGTAACACCCTACCAGGTAAGTTACATAAAAAAATATCATTATCATGATCACATAATAAAAATAAGATAAAATTCATTTAAAATTTCACTAAATTGCATTTAATTATTAAACATATATATATATATACTTTTATTCTAATTCATAAATTTATCATCTTTAATTATAAATTATTTAATTTAATTTATTATTCTTCCATATTGGAATTTCTTTGTAATTGAAAAAAAAATTGAAAATAAAACAAATATATAAAAAAAAAATAATTTAAAATAAAATAAATTGTAGACTGTACAAAAATATTAAATTAAATATTCCGTTTTTTTTATCACAAAATTAGAAAGTAATAAAAAATAACTACAATTAAATATAAACATAGTAGTAGCCTAATAAATAGTAAACTTAATTTAAATTAAAATAAAATTTATTAAGTTTATGTTTAATTTAAAAAAAAAACCGTAAAAATCTAAATTTCAAAGAATCATATTTACTCGAAGAAAATTAACTAAAGAAACAAAATTTAATAATTCGGTATTGCTATCTACTCTTTATTAAAACAAATTATTTAAAATTTTTTTTTTGATTTTATATTTGTCTAAACTAAATTATATATTTTGTAACACTATAGTTATCACATGGAAGGTTAAATGGTAAATTCTGAACAAATACATAGAAAACGAAAGAATTTCTATTTCAAATTTAATTTTTCGACAAAAATTAATTTAATCAAAATTAGAAAAAAAAAGAGGAAGATTATAGTTGCCCTTGTCAACTTTTAGATATCCGTGCGTGTATTAAATAAATAAGAAGATCATATATTGCAATTGAACTGTTTGACAGAAAATTCAAAATATTTGTTTATATTTTTTTATATTTAATTACAAAAAAAATTAATAAAAAAAAAATGAATTAAAAACAAGATGAATTTAAAAAAAAAATATGCTCTGAACGAGATTCGACCCCACACTTTTTAATTAAAAGGTCGACGTCCTAACCATTAAGCCATCGACTTTTGTTTCATCTCAATTTTTTTTTTAAATTATTATAGTTGCTATGGTATCAATTGTTTGTTTTTAATAACTGTTTTGAATTTTTTAAAAATGTATTAAAAAAAAATAAATAATTTATAATGAGAGTTTTAAGATGAATTTAAAAAAAAAAAAAATTTTGCCCCAGCCAGGAATCGAACCGAAACGTTTTTACTACTAGTCCCATGTCCTAACCACTACACCATAGAACAATTAAAAATTTGTCTACAAAACGAGTTTTTATTTATCTTTTTTTAGATAAATAATTTTAATTTTTTTTTTAAATAATCGTAGTTGCCATGGTATCAATTGTTTGTTTTAAATAACAGTTTTGAATTTTTTTATAAAAATATTGAGAAAGATTAATAATTTTTAATATAAATGAGAGTTTTCTGTCAAATCTAATATATAAAGAAGAAAATTTGTTTGTTTATTTGTTTGTTTGTTTGTTTGTTTGTTTGTTTGTTTGTTTGTCCAGGATTCACGTGAAAACCACTGGTCCGATTGTCACAAAATTTTAAAGGAATAATTCTGGGAGCCCGGGGGGTGACATAGGCTACGTCGCATTTTTATAAGTCAACAGGTTGCGGCTCCAGAGCCGTTTTAAGCTTTTTCGTTTTTTTGATGTCGAGTCGAAACGGTTTGACCGATTAACTTGAAATTTTGCACGAATGTTCTTCTTATTAAACGGAATTAATGGTATAAAGTTGGTTGGAATAAATTAACCCCTTTCGGCCCGGCGGGCTTCCAAAAAATTTTGTGTTTCCGATTTGTGTCCAATTTTACAGGGTGGTTTTGCAGTCAAAAAAAGTGGCTGGCACAAATTTTTGTTGGGTTCGGTTAACCCGTTTGGGCACGAGGGCGCAATGAAGCTTTTTCAATGTTTTTGATGTCGAGCCGAAACAGTTTGACCGATTGACTTTAAATTTTGCACAAATCTTCCCCTTAGCAAACGGAATTAGTTGTATAAAGATGGTTTGAAAATATTAACCCATTTCGGACCGGCGGGCTTCCAAAAAATTATTTGTTTCCGATTTGTGTCCAATTTTACAGGGTGGTTTTGCAGTCAAAAAGAGAGGCTGGCACAAATTTTTGTTGGGTTCGGTTAACCCGTTTGGGCACGAGGGCGCAATGAAGCTTTTTCAATGTTTTTGATGTCGAGCCGAAACAGTTTGACCGATTGACTTGAAATTTTGCACAAATCTTCCTCTTAGCAAACGGAATTAGTTTTATACAGTTGCTTGGAATATATTAACCCATTTCGGCCTGGCGGCCTTTCAATATTTTTTTTGGCCGTTTGGGCAAGAGAGCGCAATGAAGCTTTTTCAATGTTTTTGTTGTTGAGCTTAAACGAACACTTTTTTCAGCTAATCTTGAACACATTTTTCAGGTAATCTTTATTAGCAAAGCTCACAGGGTTAATTTGATTTTTATCATTTAACCCCTTTTGTCACAAGGGTTCATTAAATTTGATCTCCTTAAAGAGTTCAATCTTTAATATAAATTTGTTCTTCTGTTGAAAAGGTTTAATCAATATGTTAAAAAAAAAAACAATTGTTCGACTAACACAGTTTAAAGTTAACGCAAACATTGCATTATTTCACAAGCTCACCAAAAAACATGATTGCGCTCTATTAACCCGTTTGGACCTAATGTATTTTTTTTAAGTTTTTGTTGGCCTGCTTAACGGTCGAAAACAATATTTTTAAAACTTTTAACTCATGTCTATTTGTAATTTTCTAAAAGGTTTTGAATGCAAATTTCTAATCTAATATATAAAGAAGAAAATTTGTTTGTTTATTTGTTTTTTTGTGTGTTTGTTTGTTTGTTTGTTTGTTTGTCCAGGATTCACGTGAAAACCACTGGTCCGATTAACACCAAATTTTAGAGGAATAATTTTGGGAGTCCGGGGGTGACATAGGCTATGTCGCATTTTTATAAGTCAGCAGGTTGCGGCTCCAGAGCCGTTTTAAGCTTTTTCGTTTTTTAGATGTCGAGTCGAAATGGTTTGACCGATTCACTTGAAATTTTGCACGAATGTTCTTCTTATTATACGGAATTAATGGTATAAAACTGGTTGGAATAAATTAACCCCTTTCGGACCGGCGGGCTTCCAAAAAATTTTCTGTTTCCGATTTGTGTCCAATTTTACAGGGTAGTATTGCAGTCAAAAAGAGAGGCTGGCACAAATTTTTGTTGGGTTCGGTTAACCCGTTTGGGCACGAGGGCGCAGTGAAGCTTTTTCAATGTTTTTGATGTCGAGCCGAAACAGTTTGACCGATTGACTTGAAATTTTGCACGAATGTTCCTCTTAGCAACCGCAATTAGTTGCATAAATTTGGTTGGATTAATTTAACCCATTTCGGCCTGGCGGGCTTCAAAAAAATTTTGTGTTTCCGATTTGTGTCCAATTTTACAAGGTGGTTTCGCAGTCGAAAATAAAGTCTGGGACAAATTTTTGTTGAGTTCGGTTAACCCGTTTGGGCACGAGAGTGCAAAGAAACTTTTTCAATGTTTTTGATGTCGAGTCAAAACTGTTTGACCGATTGACTTGAAATTTGGCACAAATGTTCCTCTTAGCAACCGCATTTAGTTGTTTAAATTTGGTTGGAATAAATTAACCCATTTCGGCCTGGCGGACTTTCAAAAAATTTTGTGTTTTCGATTTGTGTCCAATTTTACAGGTTGATTTTGTAGTCTAAAAGAGAGGCTGCAAAAAGGTTTAGTTAAGTTCGATTAACCCATTTTCCACGACGACGCTATGAAGTTTTCTATATATTTTATTTTCTTATACGATTCAAAGTATTTTATTGAAAATTTTGTACCAGAATTTTAATTAAAACCCACAGGGTTAATTTGGTTTTGACCTGTTTGTGCGTTTTGAACAAAGATTCAATGAAATTTTCAGTTTTCTTCAAATGAAATCTAAAAATCAAAAAATTCAATTTGTTATATATAATGCTTATACATAGTACATAGTATTTTAAAACAGTTTTTCCAAAAAATAAGCCTACATTTCTCTCATAAAATCATAAAAAAACGAGGAAGAGCGTATTACAACTTTCAGGACTAAACAAAATATAAGTTGAAAAGCGAATTTTTAAACCTTTTCTAAACCATCGACTATATTTTATTCAAGCGTTGGCAATTCAAGAAAATCCCCTTTTGATCTATAGTCATTTTAATTCAGTTAACATTGTTCACCGGAAACCTACCATCCTCAACTCTATCGTCAAGGAGCACCAAATTGTCAAGAAGCAGCATGTATAGAAAAATTAGAGATAATCGTTCAAATTGTTTTGCAAACTGTTTTTTAAAGTTTTTGTTTCGCAATCGATTAAAAGAACTCGACAAACCTTTTTTTTAAGTATTCCCCTAATTCAAAGAAGTTGTACCTACTTTCAAACATTGGACGTAATTTAGTTACAATTTTTTTTTTAAACAATCGTCGGCAGGGGTTAACAACTTTAAAGTCTGTTAGTAAATTGAACTTTATTTTCAAAGAAGAACACATATACGAAATTTGAAGTTAATCTGTTAAATCATTTCTAATATATAGCAAAGCAACGAAAAAACCTATAAAAAGCTGTTGGGCCACGATGGATTAACGGAACTCCACAAATATTTTTTTGTGGCATTTATAGGCAAAGTAGTATTTCAAAAAATTAGCTGAAACTTGCTTTTTTACAATTTGCAAGCTTCCGGGCAACGCCGGGTAAATCTGCTAGTTTTCTATAAAATAAAATTTTTCATACATAAAATAAATACATATAATTTATTAAAAAGAAAATAGATAACAAAAAATAAATTTAAAAAAAAAAAAATTTTTCCTTAGCCTGAACTCAAACCGAGACATTTTGGCTACAAGTAACATGTCCTAACCACTACACCATGAATCGATTAATATTTTAACTACATTTTGTTTGTTTTTATATTTGGTTTCTATTTAGTTATTAATTTTGAAAATATTCATATAATTTCGAAAAATTTGTATGGCAGCTATCCGAAGCCTTTGTCCGATTTGAACCAAAAACAATAGGGAAGCTACAAATTGTCAAAAAATTACTTCGTGAAAGTTTCAGAACTCTAGCTCTTATAGTTTTTGAGTTATCGCGCTGACGGAAGGACGGACATACATAGCTAGATCGATTCACTTTTCGATGCTGATTCGATACGTACCCTTGACACTATATCTAGCTCGTATATTTCGATGCGTTACAAACGGAGGAGTAATTTTAATATACCCGATGTTCATATATGTTTGCACGGGTATAAAAGTTTAACTTTTTATCCCACAATTTTTGCTAATAAAAAAAATATTAAATTTTGAATTCATTATACCATAATTTTCGCTTAAAAACAAAAAGAAAAAAAAAACCATAAAAAAAAAATTGGCCCACCCTAAAAGTTGGTCCGAGTGATGTCCAACTTTGCAACCTAACTTGCCCTATTACTTTATCTGCCGAGTTTTGATTTTAACCTCGTACCTTCATTAGATTCACAGTTATCGAATTGACAACTTTGTATGGCAGCCCCCCGAAAACACATTTTCAAAAAATTTTGTAAAAATGTGCCTATATAGCTTCACTGTGTCCGTCCGTCCGTCCGTATGTTTACAAAAACTTTTACACCGTTTGAAATAGAGTAAAAAAATTTTAACCATGCGTAGTTTTTCCAAAAAAAATAATTTCTTAGAAGAATTTTTTTCTGTAGCCCCACCTGTTACGGAGCTACAGCCCACCAAAGTTGGAAAAAGTCCTATATTTAAGATATATTTTCAATCTGAAAACGGCAAACGATAGCTGGTTTCATAAACTTTATAAATTTTCAAAAGGCAAATGTTTAGGGTTGCCATATGGTACTAAAATTTAACATTACACAAAACTCAATTTATGCAAAATTTTTGACCACACATATCTTCTGAACGGTTCAAGCTAGGGTCTTGAAATTTTAGGAGAAGTTAGATAATTAGAAATTAGTAGGAGTCGGTTAACAAAATTTTTTTGTCAAGCCTTCTATTTAGGAGCTAGAAGGGCTCAAAAATTGAAATTTTGCTATTTTTAAACACCTGTAACTTGAATACCTGTACAAATTTTTTTTTAGTCATATACAAAATTCAAAGCTCTATAATTATATTTCAATATGTGTCAAAGGTTTTTCTTAATTTTGAAGGGTTACGAAGCTACAGCCCCTGCAAATTCCAAAAAAGCCCTATATTTAAAATGATATAACATGAGTTGAGTTCTGTTAGGTTTATTTTCAATCGAAAAACGGCTCAAGAGAGCTGCTCTTATAGACTTAACAAAAATACGTCGACCAAATTTATAGGGTTGCCATACGGTACTAAAATTTAGCATTATATAAAACTCAATTTTTGCAAAATTTTTGGTCCCTATAAAAAATACTGAATTGTTATATAATCATATTAATATATAATCATGTTGCTAAATAATCATATGCAGATGCATCAGCATTTATATTTGAAGCTTTTAAACGCTTGTTTATTAAGAAGAGAATCAAGAGATTATCATATGACGATGCATCAGCATTATTTTTTTAAAAGCTTTTAACTTCTTCTTTAATTAGAAGATATTAAAAGCTTTGAAGAGTTAAAAGCTTTCAATGCAGAAGTATGCATGTAAAAAAATAAATGAAAATATAAAATAAGTCTCAGTCAGATAGGGGCTTGAAATTTTGGGAGAAGTTAGATCCTCAAAAGTTAGTAGGAGTCGGTTAACAAAATTTTTTTGTCAAGCCCCCTGTTTAGAAGCTATAAGGGCTCGAAAATTGAAATTTTGCTATTTTTAAGCACCTGTAACTTGGATACCTGTCCAATTTTTTTTTTATTAATATACAAAATTTGAAGGTCCAACATTATATTTTAACATATGTTAAAGGTTTTTCTTAAATTTAAAAGCGGTTCTTTAAATTGAAGAAAGTGTCTCTCAGTTTTACCCATTTTTGCTTAGATAATAAAATTCTAAGCAAAATTCCACATTTTGGTTTAATTCCTAGAAACTACAGAAATGGAGAGGGAGGGGGAGGGGGGGTTAGATGAAGTTAGGCCCTTGAGAAATTTGGCAACCTTCCCAATTGAAGGGCTATTAGAACTTTAAAATAAAAAATTTACTGTTTTTATAAGTAAGCAGTAACTTAGCCACCAGCGTATATATTTCCTAAATTAAACGTTAATATTAAAGTTTGAACATTATTTTCCGATAAAATACTTAGTATAAAACCCTATATTATTTTGAAAATGTGCTTTTTTAAAACCCTTGGTTTTTTATCATCACTTGTTAAACTTCATATAAGTGCTAGATTCATTATATAACTAACCGTGTGTAATTTTCATCCTCGTAGTATAATCAGTTTCCAAGAAACTCATATTGGTGCAAGATGTTGTATGGCAGCCCCCCGAAAATGAAGTCGTAATATTTTGAAACTTCATATAATTTCTTGATTCATTATAAAACTAACCGTGTGTAATTTTCATCTTCCTGATATAATAAATTTTGAAGAAATTCATATTGGTTTAAATAAGTTGTATGGCAGCTCCCCGAAACCATGGTCTGGTCTTAACCAAAAAGAATAGAGAACCTCAAAAATGTCTAAAAAATGTTTTGTGTGAATTTCAAAACTCTAGCTCTAATTTTTCAATTCTATCTCTTATAATTAATTTTCAAATCACGAATATATTAAACTTAAGCAAAATATGCTTCATATGATCATATTCACATAATGATAATCATGATAAATAATAATCAACATATTCATAATGATTATATCTATCAATATCAAAATAGTACACATAAAGCATGCAAAATATACACATATACATATTATATGAATACATATAAATTATTTATGAAGTCATTTACTTACAAAAAATCTTTGTGTTCTTTTTTGCTTGTCTTAAATAAACTACGCATCATTTAAATCAAATGAAATCGTAACTCGAAATCGTTATCTACAAAATAAAAAAAAAC
Organism: Dolichopus griseipennis; assembly: GCA_963082915.1. Lineage (NCBI taxonomy): Eukaryota > Metazoa > Arthropoda > Insecta > Diptera > Dolichopodidae > Dolichopus > Dolichopus griseipennis. Next base: position 261,676,774 of record OY720441.1, on the reverse strand, counting down.
AACAAAACAAAAAATTCATATAATTTCATGTAAAATACAAGATGCATAGCAAAATTTCAAATTTTTATATGAAAATATTGGAGTTAAAAAAAGTTAGTTGTTCGAGAGCTACCCGAAGTTTTGGTCCGACCTTAATCAATAAAATAGGGAATTATTATTGATTCCAGTTTTTGAGTTATCGTGCACACACACAGACGGACGGACGGACGGACATATACACATAGCTAGATCGACTCATTTTTCGATTCTGAGCCAATACGTACCCTTGACACTATATCTAGCTCGTCTAGTTCGAGGCGTTACATACGGAGGAGCAATTTTAATATACCCGATGTCATATATGTATGCACGGGTATAACAAGTAAAGAAACAGTCAGTCGGTGCAACCGACTTAGAAATAACCTACACCTATTTGTTTCAAATTTAAGGACATATCCATACAATCTAACACCATAAAATCTGTTATTAATTTGATCGTAAGACATAGCTAACCAAATTAACTTTATAATACTAAAAACATTTTCTAATTACACTATCTATTAAAAAATATTACAAATTCTTACTAATTTATCTATTTAAAAATATTAATAAACAAAAAAACTTGAAATAAATGAAAATATATTTATTCCAATTCAATTACAAAATGAAAAAATTCTTAATTATTAAATTTTGTGATAAAAAGATAATCAAAGCATAATATATTTAATAATATAAATTAGTAAAAATTGCAATTATTTTAAATGGTTAGTTCATATACCTAATAGAAAAGCTTATAAACGCAAAATGTGCAATAAATGTATTTCTAAAATACAATTACAAATTTAGACCTTTTCATATAATTCATTTAAATATAAAAATAAATTTTACATAAATGCAGCAAGTACCTTTGAACATAGGTGAACCACTACAATTAAGTCTAAATTTCGGGGACACATAGGAAATAGGAAATATATTCTTTGGCTTCAAAATTAAACTCGACCACAACCAAATCCCATGGTACTTTCATTACTAGTAACCTAGAGTTTAAATTTCATCAAAATAGCGGCATTATTTTTTGAGTTATGGTGTTTTTAAGATATATGTTTCTTAGCCCTAGAACTTTTCAAGGGTTCCAGAACCTGAAGCCATGGTACGATTTCGCCCATATGCAGTCCCCGTCGTACTTTCAATACTAGTTAACCCTTGTACACAATTGGAACTTTCTATCTTAATTTTAAGTTACTAGTTTTATTAATTTCGATGATAAGCTTTTACACATTGGGAGGGTCTAAGAGAGGTACTGAACCAACAGTCCAATTGATCCAAAATTAGAGGGACACGCAGAAAATAGTAAAGAACACCCATTTGCCAAATTTGAAGCTTCTACTTTTGTTTCAAGTTACTATCTTTATTAATTTCGAAAATATGCTTTAAGGTCCTCGGAACTGAGTGGCTGGTCCCCACCCACTACTCCAATTGGGCTCAAATTTCAAGGAGATGTGTTCTTATTGTACCATTCATGAGTATGTTCTCTTTTGGTTTAGCAGAAATTTTGTCAAGTATATAATTTAATACTATTAATTATATCTAAATCTGATACACCTATTTATAATAAGTTGTACCGCTACCCAGAGGTACATTGTGAGGAGGTTGGTAGACAAATAAGCGAAATGCTTGAACAAGGGATAATGATTGAATAGAAATGAACAAGGGTAAATCTGCTAGTAAAATATATTATCTAACAAATAAAGAAGAAAATTTGTTTGTTTGTTTGTCCAGGATTCACGCGAAAACCACTGGCCCGCTTGTCACAGAATTTTAGAGGAATAATTCTTGGAGCCCGGGGGAAGACATAGGCTATGTCATATTTTTATAAATCAACAGGTTGCGGCTCCAGAGCTGTTTTAAGCTTTTCGTTTTTTTGATGTTGACTCGAAACAGTTTGACCGATTGAATCGAAATTTTGCACAAGTTTTTCCCTTAGCAACCAGAATTAGTTTTACAAATTTGATTGGAATGATTTCGGCCTAGCGGGCTTCCAAAAAATTTTGTGTTTTCAAGATTTTGATGTCGAGCCGAACATTTTGCACAAATGTTCCTCTGAGCAATCGACATTAGTTGTATAAAGTTGTACAAATATTTTTTTCTAAAGTTAAGCGTAAAATTATAACTAAATCTGATCTATAACAATATAAAGAAAAAAAGAAAATAAAAAAAGAAAAAAATATATCTGTTACCTATCTGTATGGGAGGAAATATGTCATACGCACTGATCATAAGCCGCTTGTTATTTTTTTTTTATTTATATTGAATTATCCCCAAAGTATTCAAATCAGTAAATTCTCACTGAACAGATCTTCCAGAACAAACAACCGCTCAGTCCCCAATAATAATAATTATAATAATAATTTTAGAAATCGTAATCATTTTAGTAGGGCTAATGAATTGCAAAACAGCGGACAATCACGCCGAACTAATACAAATTATACAAGACAAGTGGTTCCAAACAATAATAAAGATTAACCCATACCTATACGAACCAAAAATGTCACAATGTTTTCCCACATCCAAATTTTCATTCAGTAGGTACAAATAATTACCCTATATAACAGTCAAATCTAACACTAGATATCTAAGATTTATTATTGATTCCGGCGCTGAACATAGTATCATTAACCCCATAATTGTCACACAAAGTCGAGAAGAAATCAAAACAATAAATGGATAAAAGTTTTAAACAGAATTATTACAGTAAATGCTCATTACCGTTTTTCGATTTTCCAAGAATTTAAAGAAAATCAGGACTATTTTGTAGATTTTCTGAAACACAATTTCCGCGATTATTCTGACGGTATAATCGGAAATATTATTCTTGTTAATTTAGATGCAATAATTAACTTTAAAGAAAGCCTTCTACTCATTAAAAATTCACACCTTACCCTATACTTAAAAGAAGAAGAGGAAATAAATCAACAGGTTGCGGCTCCAGAGCTGTTTTAAGCTTTTTCGTTTTTTTGATTTTGACTCGAAATGGTTTGACCGATTGAAGGTGGTGTCGGGAGAATCAATTCAACTTGGTTGATTTTGACATTTTTCAATTCCACTCAAAAATTTCCCGGTGTCGGCTAAGTCAATTGAATTAGTTTCAATTAATTGAATCAAGTTGTTTCAATTTTGATTTTTTGACAACAGAAATGTCAGTATTATAAAAATAATTTAAACGAAAAATTTTTTTTAGTTTTTAGACGGTTTATTTTGTGCTGCATTATATTTACTACTAATAATTTTTGCAATGAGTTTTTTGTGGTTGCTTCCATTAGATTGATTAATTTTTTCCTGAAAATAATAAATAAAAATTTTCATACTTATATAAATTATTTATCTTTATTTACCTTTCTAAATTACTCATTTTAATTTTTCTTTAAATTTTTAAACACAAACAACGCCAATAACAGAATAAATTTAACAGAATAGATTTAAACATAAACAACGCCAATGCCATAATGTAATTTCAAACACAAAAATGTATTTGAATTTCAAAGTCGACTCAGACGACTTTAAACAACACAAATTGATTTCCCCGACACCGATAGTTGACTCAAATCGACTTAAGTTGAAAGTCAAAAAAAAATTGATTCTCTCGACACCACCTTGAATCAAAATTTTGCACAAGTTTTTCCCTTAGCAACCAGAATTAGTTTTACAAATTTGATTGGAATGATTTCGGCCTAGCGCGCTTCCAAAAAATTTTGTGTTTCCGATTTGTGTTCAATTTTCCAGGGTGGTTTTGCAGTCGAAAAGAAAGGCTGATACAAAATTTGGTTGAGTTCGGTTAACCCATTGGGGGACGAGAGCGCAATGAAACTTTTTCAAGGTTTTTGATGTCGAGCCGACTGCAAAACCACCTGGTAAAATTGGACACAAATCGGAAACACAACATTTTTAAAAGCCCACCAGGACGCAATGGTTTAAGAAATTCCAACAAATTTTATACAACTGATTCCTGTTGCTAAGAGAAACATTTGTGCAAAATTTCAAGTCAATCAGTCAATCCGTTTTGACTCGACATGAAACACATTAAAAAAGCTTCTTTGCACTCTCGTGCCCAAACGGATTAACCGAACTCAACATAAATTTGTGTCAGCCTTTCTTTTCGACTGCGAAACAACCGTGTAAAATTGGACACAAATCGGAAACACAAAATTTTTTGGAAGCCCGCCAGGCCGAAATGGGTAAATTTAAATCAAACAAACAAACAAATTTTCTTCTTTATTTGTTAGATAATATATTTTACTAGCAAATTTACCCTTGTTCATTTCTATTGAATCATTATTATCCCTTGTTCAAGCATTTCGCTTATTTGTTTATCAACCTCCTCATGATGTACCCTTGGGTAGCGGTACAACTTATTATAAATACGTCTATCAGATTAAGTTATAATTTTACGCTTAACTTTAAAAGAAAATAAGAGCTCATTTCCTTCTTTATAAAACACTTTCTTGTATAACAGTAGTAATTGCTCAAGTCTTTTGTGGTCGTTATTATTTAGATGTTTAGAAAAATTTTCGATTGGAATTTTATTCTCAAGATGTTCATTATTAAAAATATTTATAGAGTTTTCCGTTTAGCAGTTTCTTTTGTATATTATCTCTTCTTCATTGACGTATAGGGTAAGACGTGAAGTTTTAGGAAGTAAAAGGCTTTCTTTAAAGTTTATTATTGCATCTAAATTAACAAGAATATTATTTCCGATTATACCGTCAAAAAATCGTAGAAATTGTATTCCAGAAAATCTACAAAATAGACCTGATTCTCGTTAAATTCTTGGAAAATCGGGAAACGATACTGAGAAAAAAAACTTATATCGGTTTATTATTTTGATTTCTTCTCGACTTTGTGTGACAATTCTGGGGGTTAATGATAATATGTTCAGCACCGAAATCAATAATAAATCTTAAATATTAGGTAGTTAATATATAAGTATTATTATACCCGTTTGACTATAGGTCAAAAGGGTATACTAAATTTGCCATTATGTCATTATACTAACAATAGTAGTTTTCTTGAATTGCAAACGTTTGAATAAAATATAGTCGATGGTTTAGAAAAGGTTTAAAAATCGGCTTTTCAACTTATATTTTGTTTTGTACTTACATGCAAGTTCTACTGTTCCTCCCCGGTTTTTCATGATTTTATGAGAAAAATGTAGGCTTCTTTTTTGGAAAAACTGTTTTAAAATACTATGTACTATGTATAAGCATTATATATAACAAATTGAATTTTTTGATTTTTAGATTTCATTTGAAGAAAACTGAAAATTTCATTGAATCTTTGTTCAAAACGCACAAACAGGTCAAAACCAAATTAACCCTGTGGGTTTTAATTAAAATGCTGGTACAAAATTTTCAATAAAATACTTTGAATCGTATAAGAAAATAAAATATATAGAAAACTTCATAGCGTCGTCGTGGAAAATGGGTTAATCGAACTTAACTAAAACTTTTTGCAGCCTCTCTTTTAGACTACAAAATCAACCTGTAAAATTGGACACAAATCGAAAACACAAAATTTTTTGGAAGCCCGCCAGGCCGAAATGGGTTAAATTATTCCAACCAAATTTATGCAACTAATTGCGGTTGCTAAGAGGAACATTTGTGCAAATTTTCAAGTCAATCGGTCAAACTGTTTTGACTCGACATCAAAAACATTGAAAAAGCTTCTTTGCACTCTCGTGCCCAAACGGGTTAACCGAACTCAACAAAAATTTGTCCCAGACTTTATTTTCGACTGCGAAACCACCTTGTAAAATTGGACACAAATCGGAAACACAAAATTTTTTGGAAGCCCGCCAGGCCGAAATGGGTTAAATTATTCCAACCAAATTTATGCAACTAATTGCGGTTGCTAAGAGGAACATTTGTGCAAATTTTCAAGTCAATCGGTCAAACTGTTTCGGCTCGACATCAAAAACATTGAAAAAGCTTCATTGCGCCCTCGTGCCCAAACGGGTTAACCGAACCCAACAAAAATTTGTGCCAGCCTCTCTTTTTGACTGCAAAACCACCCTGTAAAATTGGACACAAATCGGAAACAAATAATTTTTTGGAAGCCCGCCGGGCCGAAAGGGGTTAATTTATTCCAACCAACTTTATAACAATAATTCCGTTTAATAAGAAGAACATTCGTGCAAAATTTCAAGGTAATCGGTCAAACCGTTTCGACTCGACATCAAAAAAACGAAAAAGCTGAAAACGGCTCTGGAGCCGCAACCTGTTGACTTATAAAAATGCGACATAGCCTATGTCACCCCCCGGGCTCCCAGAATTATTCCTTTAAAATTTTGTGACAATCGGACCAGTGGTTTTCACGTGAATCCTGGACAAACAAACAAACAAACAAATAAACAAACAAACAAACAAATTTTCTTCTTTATATATTAGATAAACATAAACATTATATTGACTTTACACTTTCAAAACACTCCCAAAAACAAAAATTATACAATCGCTATTATTAGGATTATTTTTGTTGTGTTTTTCTTGTATTAATGTAAAGTTTATAATTTTTAACTTTTAATTTTAATTTTAGTTTGAACATATTTATAATTAGTCAAATATGTAATTTTTTATATTGATTTTAATTGTATAATTTTAATTGTTATTTGTATGCTTTTTTGTAAACTGTTTGTGTTAAACAATATAATAAATAAATAAATAAATAAATAACTTCAAGTCAATCAGTCAAATCGTTTTGACTCGACATCATAAACATTGAAAAAGCATCATTGGGCCCTCGTGTCAAACGAGTTAACCGAACTCAATAAAAATTTGTGTTAGTCTCTCTTTTTAACTGCGAAACCACCCTGTAAAATTCGACAAGAATCAGAAACACAACATTTTTTGGAAGCCCGCCAGGCCCGAATGGGTTAATTTATTCGAACCAAATTTATACAACTAATTTCGGTAAATTGCACTCAATGAAAATTTGATATTAGCAATCAATGTTTGCTGAGAAAGAAAACAAAATCTCAATTGCCTTGGATATTATTAACATATTAATACAAATGATAATAATATTAATGTCAATACAGATAATAATAATAATAATAATAATAATAATAATAATAATAATAATAATAATAATAATACTAATAATAATAATAATATTAATAATGACAATAATAATTATAAGAGGAACATTTGCACAAAATTTCAAGTCAAGTGGTTTTCACGTGAATCCAGAAAAAAACAAACAAAAAAATTTTCTTCTTGATATATTAAACTAGCAGATTTACCAAACGGTCATTTTTTTTAAGTACTGCTTTGGTTTAAAACAAAGCCTCAAAAAAATATTTGTGGAGTTTCGTTAACCCGGTGCGGCCCAACAGCTTTTTATAGGTTTTTTCGTTACTTTGCTATAAATTAGATATTGTTTAACCGATTGACTTCAAATTTTGTATATGTGTTCGTCTTTGACAATGGAGTTCACATTATTAACAGACTTGGAATTTGTTACCCCTTGCCGCCCGACAAATTTTTTAAAAAAAAATTTGGAAAGGATATTACGTCCAATTTTGCGAAATATTGCTTGGTCGAAGTTTCAAAAACAGGTTTGTTGAGTTCCGTTAACCCATTGTGGCACAGCAGCTTTTTACAGATTTTTTCATTACTTTACTCTTAAGCAAAAACGGTTTGACCTCTTGAATGTAAATTTTGTATGCGTACATGTATATACTTATCATTCATACGATTATTCAAAAAAAAACTTTTTGTAAGTAAATTACGTCCAATTTCCGAAAGTAGGTAAGACATCTTTGAATTAGGGGAATGTTTAAAAAAATGTTTTATCGAGTTCTTTTAACCGATTGCGAAACAAACACTTTAAAAAGCAGTTTGCAAAACAGTTTGAACGATTATCTCTATTTTTTCTATACGTTTTTCTTCTGCTTCTTGACAATTCGGTGCTGCTTGTATTTTATTGTTTTTATTTAATAATTATGGAAAGTTTCAAATGAAACTTGAAAAATTTGTTGAAAAATGCCTAAAAAACTCATTTTAAAAAAATTGCTTTATCACATTTTAAAACTAACATGTACACTATTCTTGTGATAACTTTTTTCAATAATATCAACTTAAATTAAAACTCCATTGAGAGGCCAAAAGGGTATACTAAATTTGTCATTATGTCATTATACTAAGTAAATAGCAGTTTACTTGAATTGCCAGCATTTGAATAAAATATAGTCGATGGTTTAGAAAAGGTTTAAAAATCTGCTTTTCAACTTATATTTTGTTTTGTACTTACCTGAAAGTTCTACTACGGTCTTCCTCGTTTGGTTATGATTTTATGAGAGAAATGTAGGCTTCTTTCTTGGAAAAACTGTTTTAAAATACTATGTATTTAACCATAGTATATACGAAATTAAATTTCTTTTGATTTTTAGATTTTATTTGAAGAAAACTGCAATTTTACATCGAAATCTTTTTTTAAAAAACAACAACTGCAAAATAGATAAAAAACAAAGACTTACGAAAAAATGTAGAGAAGGAATATGTAACGTTACTTAAATTTAAAGTTTATATTATTCGTATTCTTTATTAGCTTTATTTTTATTATTATTAATATTATCTTATTTAGCTTTTGCACTATTTCAGAGCAAAAAAAATTGGTATTATTAATTAAGTCAGTTTTTGGAATAAAGGTTAACTTGCGTTAATACCAAAAATTTGAAAATTTCATTGAATTTTTGTGCAAAATGCGTAAACAGGTCAAAACCAAATTAACCCTGTGAGTTTTTATAATTAAAATGCTGGTACAAAATTTTTAATAAAATTATTTTAATCGTTTAACCATATAAAATTTATAGAAAACTTCAAGGCGCCGTTGTGGAAAACGGAGTAATCGAACTTAATGCTAAAACTTTTTGCAGCCTCACTTTTGGACTACAAAATCAACCTGTAAAATTGGACACAATTTTTTTTGGAAGCCCGCCAGGACGAAATTGGTTAATTCATTCCAACCAAATTTATACAACAAATTCCGGTCGCTAAGACGAACATTTGTGCGAAATTTCAAATCGATCGGTCAAACCGTTTTGACTCGACATCAAAAACATTGAAAAGCTTCATTGCGGCCTCGTGCCCAAATGGGTTAATCGAACTCAACAAAAATTTATGTCATCCTCTCTTTTCGACTGCGAGACCACCCTGTAAAATTGGACACAAAATTTTTTGGAAGCCCGCCAGGCCGAAATGGATTAATTTATTCCAACCAAATTTATACAACTAATTCCGGTTGCTAAGAGGAAGTTGTGTGTAAAATTTCAAGTCAATCGGTCAAACCGTTTTAACTCGTCATCCAAAAAACGAAAAAACTTAAAACGGCTCTGAAACAGCAACCTGTTGACTTATAAAAATATGACATAGCCTATGTCACCCCAGCAAATGCCATAAAAATCACAAAAGTAAAGATTGTGATAAAGATGAAGTTAACAAATGTATGAATTGTTTAAAAGTTAATGAAACACTTAAGCTTAGTTTAAAAGTTGATCATAAAACTTTCAGTGTATCGTGTCCAGTTTACCAGAGAAAATTAAGTAATCTAAAACACAAAATTTGATATTAGCAATCAATGATAGTTGAGAAAGAAAACAAAATTTCAATTGCCTTGGATATTAGTATTATACTAATACTAATGATAATAATATTAATGTCAATGCAGATAATAATAATAATACTAATAATAATAATATTAATAATAACAATAACAACAATACAAATAATTCTAACAATAACAATATTAATAATATTAATAACAATAATAATAAGGAAAATAATGTGGGTATTGTAAAAAAAGTTGAATCGAAAACAGAGGAATCTATTAAGAAATCTGGCAACGGTAAAAAGGCAGTGTTATACTCAAATTATTAACTTTAAAAAAGAAGAAAAGTACCAATAATAAATCTTGCACAATTCAAGTTAATTATAACAGCAAAAATAATACATGTAACTCTAAAGAAGAATGCCTTATAGTAACAGATTCCGATAAGAAAGATTATCAGATTCAAAATAATAATACTATAAAAAAAAAACAAAATTGTTAATAATAATAATGCTAATACAATTAATATGAATATTATTAAAGATAAAGCTAAAAATGGAAGCCCACTTGAAGTACGAACAGCTAAAAATGTTAATTAGCTTAAAGTTGAAACGATAAACGTAGGCAGTAGTGATATTGTAAAGTCTAACAGCAAAAGCTTTATTAATCCACTAGTTCCGGCTATGGTCAGATTAACAAGAAACACTATTACATTTGGTGACAATATTTATGCTATATCTCTATTTAGAGAACACATAATATACAACAGCGTAACAGCGATATTAGTAACAAAGTTTTGGAAACATCTAAATCTTTCAATCCTATTGTGATTTCTTTGGAAGATACGAAGCGTACTATTAATATGGCAGTGTGCTACAAAAGTCCTTCTGAAAATCTAAGACATTTATAGAACACCTAGAACAGCTGTTAAGTATAAAAACATAATAGTTGTTGGTGATATACTAACATTGATTTACTCTCTAAAACGGGTGTAAGCAGAATGTAAATGGATATGCTGGATGTTAGGTCGGGTAATACTAAAAATACAAATGATGCTACTAGAATTACATTAAACTCAGCGACACTGATAGACCATGTTCTTTCAGACCTTAACACTGATCGATTTGGATTTGATATCACTATGCATGATACTCCAAACTTAGATCATAAAGCAATCTCTGTTGAAATTAAAGCAGTACTTAGAAAACTAGAAGCGATGTTGTACAAACAAATAACAAGTACAAACTATGTTAAATATTCATATCTGCTGAAAAATCACTTACGTGGACATAATTGCGTAAATATTGAGAAGCAATAAATTATTTCAAATGCATATGTACAAGTATTAAGAACATAAGAATTATAAAAAATAATCACTGGATGTCGAAAGAAATATTAAAATTAATAAAACATAAAAATATTTTGTATAAGATCAATAAGCAGTACCCTAATTGTGTGGAGTATAAGAGAAATTATAATGTGGTGAACAAGGTGAATTCAGAGATAAAGAAAGCAAAACAAAGATATTTTAATAGAAAATTGCAAGCAGCTGATACAAATACTAGAAAGATTTAGAATGTTTTGAATTCTCAGATAGTAAACCAAAAATCGGATTGTATCAAAATAATTAAGGAAATACGATATAGTGATGAACTGTTAAATAATAGCAAAGACATAGCCAACGGTGAGTATTTTAGTAATGTTGGAAAAAAGTTAACTGACAAAATACAAACTTAAGTAGGAAATATTGCAAGAAATCGAATAAATGTTAGTTCCATATTCCTGGTACCTACTAATGAAAAAGAAGTGATTAAATAATAAATTTAAATTTAAAAAGTAGCTTACGAATATTGTTTACATATTGAAAAATTATGTCTTTACTAATCAAAAATCGAGATCAGTAAACTTGTGCTACGATCTCTATAAATACCAATTTTCTTTTATTTAGTTTTAAGGAATTTAGAACAATAATTTTATTATATACCTATGTATTACTTTTTAAATAGAAATAAAAATCAAAAAAATGATAGTTTCCGCAATGGAATTTATCCTAATTCATTAAAATGTAGTAATGTGATTCCAATATGCAAAAGTGGCTCTACTTTGGATACATCTAATTATCGGCCTATAACACTTACCAGCTGTATGAGTAAAATATTCGAAAAAATAATTAATAAAAGAATATGTGACTTTATTAAGTGTTATAGCAATCAATGATTCAATAAGAGTTATTATTGGGACTCTTTTAATAAAGGGAACTATGTCTGCTCAGTTTTTGTTGATCTTAACAAGGCATGTGGACCATCAAATATTGTTGAGCAGAAGACACGAAATTGGAATAAAAGGTCTGCCCATAAACAACTAAAAGCTTATTTGGAAAAAAGATATATTAAAACAAAAGCTAATGGTGTATGTAGCAATGAACGCGCCATAACTATAGGAGTGCCACAAGGGTCAGTTCTGGGTCCAATGTTATATTTGTTGTGTGTAGATAATATGAAATTTGCAAATATTAAAGCTGACTATAAAATATTTGCTGATGATACGTTGATAATCTATACAGCAAAAAATGGTGAGATTTTAGAAGGATTAGTCAATGAGGATTTGGAAAGATATATGAAATGGTTAAATGGAAATAAACTAACAATTAACATTGAAAAAACAAAGAATATGATATTCAAACGACTAAATAAGTCTGATACCAACCCTAAAATTTGTATTGATAGCAGAGAAATTATACGAGAACAGAATTATAAATATCTGGGCATAATAATAGGTAATAAATTATGCTTGAATGATCATGTTAATAACATGTTATTTTATTTTATTTTTATTTATTTATTTCATATATTTGAACACAGAGAGTACTAATGCTCTTATAGAGTGTTTGTACATTAAAAAAAATTTTTTTTTAGTTTTCAAAAGTATAAAATTGACAAAAAAGTGCAAAATATAAATCAAAGACAATTATTATAAACTAGTAATCCAAAGCAAAACAAAAAGTAACTATACTATAAACCTAATCTAATATATAACAAGTATAGAAACAGTCAGTTGAAACAGTGAAACCGACTTAGAAATTTTCTACACCTATTTGGTTCAAATTTAATTAGATATCCATAAGTCATTTTAAAACCATAAAAGCTTTTATTAGTTTGATCGTAAGACATAGCTAACCAAATTAACTTTATAATACTAAAAACATTTTCTAATTACTTTATCTATTCAAAAATATTACAAATTCTTACTAATTTATTTATTTAAAAGTATTAAAAAACAAAAAAACTTGAAATAAATTCAAATATATTTATTTCAATTCAACTACAAAAGTGAAAAAATTTGAATTATTAAATTTTGTGATAAAAAGCTAATCAAAGCATAATATTTTTAATAATAATTGTTAGTTTATGTACCTATTAGAAAAGCTTATAACCGCAAAATATGCAATAAATGTATTTCTAAAATACAATCACAAATTTAGAACTTTTCATATAATTCATTTAAATATAAAAATAAATTTTACATAAATACAGCAAGTACCTTTGAATATAGTTTAAGTATCGTATACAATGTCTTAATTATATATTACCTATGGTAATAATTCAATAAAATACATGATATAATAAAAATTAAAAAAAAGGAATTTAATCGTTTATTAAAAAAGTATTTTACGTGTATCAAATTTTAAGTTTCTATCTTCATGAATTTCGAAGATAAGCTTTTTGATTTTGGGATTTCTTAGCAGGCATTTGAACCACCACTACAATTAAGTTTAAATTTCGTGGACACATAAGAAATAGGAAATATATTCTTTGGCTTTGAAATTATACTCGATTTAAGGCCAAATCTAAATAACAAAATTTTCTTTTCTACATTTTTTTCGTAAGTCTTTGTTTTTGATCTACTTTGCAGTTGAATTCCTTAAAAATAGATTTCAGTGTAAAATTGCAGTTTTCTTCAAATGAAGTCTAAAAATCAAAAAACTCAATTTCGTATATATTATGATTTAATAAAAAATAAAGAAGGCTACATTTCTCTTATAAAATCATAAAAAAACGAGGAAGAGTGTAGTAGAGTAGACTGTGTCAACTCTGGGATACCCGTATGACCGTTATATAAACATTATGTCATTATTATTATAAACATTAATTACTTTTGGCAAAATTTTAAACATACCAGCTTTATTCGATGTAGTGTAACGCTCATATAAAAGAAGGAGTTGTATGGCAGCTACTCGAACCCTCTACAGTAGACCAACCAAATTTTGCTGTAACTTTGGCCATTACACTAAACTATTTTTAGCAAAATTTCAGACACCTAACTTCAATAGGTATAGAGTAATGCTCATATAAAATTAGAAGTTGTATGGCAGCTACTCGAACCCTTTGCAGTAGACCAACCAAATTTTGCAGTAACTTTGGCCATTACACTAAACTATTTTTGCCAAAATTTCAGACACGTAGCTGTAATAGGTACAGAGAAATACTCATATAAAAAAAGAAGTTGTATGGCAGCCACCCGAACCCATGGACCAAAATGGCTGGATTTAAATAGCGATGACGGCTATTGCAACAAAACGAATTTGCGAAAATTTCAAGATCCTAGCTCCTTTAGTTTTTGAGTTATCGTGCGGACGGACGGACAGACGGACGGACGGACGGACGGACGGACGGACGGACGGACGGACGGACGGACGGACGGACGGACGGACGGACAGACATACATAGCTAAATCGATTTTATTTTCGATTCTGATCCGATCCATACACTTGAGTCTATATCTACCCCCCCTCCTTCTCTGCGTCACAAACGTAATGGCAAATTTATTATACCCTTTGACTATATAGTCATACGGGTATAACTAGGAACAAATATAAGTTGAGAAGCAGATTTTTAAATCATTTCTAAGCCATCGACTATATTTTATTCAAACGTTGGCAATTCAAGTAAACTACTATTGACATAGTATATTGACATAATGGCAAATGTAGTATACCCTTTTGACCCATAGTCAAACGGGTATAAGAATACTTAGTTGTAAACTAGCTATTACCCGGTGCACGTTGCTCCGCCCGTGAATAGTGTTTCATTTTAAGTTGATGTTATTGAAAAAAGTTAACACAAAAATTGCACATGGTGTACATAATTTTAAAATGGAATAAAGCAATTTTGTTAAAACGATTTTTTTATGATTATTCTAGCAACTTTTCAACAAATTTATCAAATTTCACTTAAAACTTTTCATAATTATTAAATAATAAAAACAAGTAAAGAAACAGTCAGTCGGTGCAACCGACTTAGAAATACCCTACACCTATTTGGTTCAAATTTAAGGACATATCCATAAGTCATTTTAACACCATAGAAGCTGTTATTAATTTGATCGTAAGACATAGCTAACCAAATTAACTGTATAATACTAAAAACATTTTCTAATTACCCTATCTATTAAAAAATAATACAAATTCTTACTAATTTATCTATTTAAAAATATTAAAAAACAAACAAACTTGAAATAAATGAAAATATATTTATTCCAATTCAATTACAAAATGAAAAAATTCTAATTATTAAATTTTGTGATAAAAAGATAATCAAAGCATAATATATTTAATAATCCAAATTTTTAAAAATTGCAATTATTTTAAATGGTTAGTTTATATACCTAATAGAAAAGCTTATAAACGCAAAATATGCAATAAATGTATTTCTAAAATACAATTAAAAATTTACACCTTTTCATATAATTCATTTAAATATAAAAATAAATTTTACATAAATGCAGCAAGTACCTTTGAACATAGCTGAACCACTACAATTAAGTCTAGATTTCGGAGACACATAGGACATAGGAAATATATTCTTTGGCTTCGAAATTAAACTCGACCACAACCAATTCCCATGGTACTTTCATTACTAGTAACCTACTGTTGAATTTCATCAAAATACCGGCATTATTTTTTAAGTTATGGTGTTTGTAAGATATATGTTTGTTAGTCCTTGAACTTTTCAAGGGTTCCAGGACCCGAAATTATGGTACGATTTCGCCCATATGCAGTCCCGTCATACTTTCAATACTAGTTAACCCTTGTACACAATTGGAACGCTCTATCTTAATTTTAAGTTACTAGTTTTATTAATTTCGATGATAAGCTTTTACAGATTGGGGGGTCTAAGAGAGGTTCTGAACCACCACTCCAATTGATCCCAAATTAGGGGGGCACGCAAGAAATAGTAAAGAACACCCTTGTGGCAAATTGGAAGCTTCTACATTTGTTTCAAGTTACTATCTTTATTAATTTCGAAAATATGCTTTAAGGGCCTAAGAACTGAGTGGCTGGTCCCCGATCCACTACTCCAATGGGGCCCAAATTTCAAAGACACTTACGAAATAGGAAGGGACACCCTGATACCAAATTTGGAGGTTCTATCTTCATTGGTTTCGGAATTATGCTCGTTTGGCCTAAATTCGATCAAAAAGTTCTAAGTTCCGAACCCATTGTCCAATCCTCACCGTACGTAATCACCGCCGTAGTTTCGCTGCCAATAACCTACAGCACAAATTTCATGAAGATAGCCTCTTTAATTGTTGAGTTATCGTGATTTTTTATATATGTTCCTTAGCCCTGACATCGATTAAAAGGTCCGGAATCCGAACCGTTGGGCTGATTTCGCCCTTATATAGTCCGCGCTGTACTTATAGTACTAGTTAACCCTTGTACACAATTTGAACGGTCTATCCTAATTTTAAGTAACTATTTTTAGTAATTTCGATTATAAGCCTTTAAAACTTGGGAGGTCTGAGAGGGGTGCAGAACCACCACTCCAATTGATCCCAAATTAGGGGAACACGCAAGAGATAGTAAAGAACACCCTTGTGGCAAATTGGAAGCTTCTACATTTTTTCAAGTTGTTATCTTTATTAATTTTAAAGATATGCTTTAAGGTCTTCGGAAATGTGTGGCTGGTCCCCGACCCACTACTCCAATGGGACCCAAATTCACAAGACACTTAGGAAATAGGAAGGGACACCCTGATACTAAATTTGGAGGTTCTATCTTCATTGGTTTCGGAATTATGCTCGTTTGGCCTAAATTCGATCAAAAAGTTCTAAGTTCCGAACCCATTGTCCAATCCTCACCGTACGTAATCACCGCCGTAGTTTCGCTGCCAATAACCTACAGCACAAATTTCATGAAGATAGCGTCATTAGTTGTTGAGTTATCGTGATTTTTTATATTTGTTCGTTAGCCCTGAAACCGATTAAAAGGTCCAGAATCCGAACCCATGGGCCGATTTCGCCCATATGCAATCCCCGCCGTACTTTCAGTCCTAGTAACCTACAGTTAAAATTTCATCAAGATAGCTCCATTATTTTTTGAGTTATCGTGCCTACGGACGGACGGACGGACAGACGGACGGACATGGCTATATCGACTAAGGCGGTGACGCTGATCACAAATATATATACTTTTCCATATCTAGCTCGCTTCCTTTAGGTGGTTACAAACACCATACCAAAGTTAATATACCCCTTTACCTATTCTATAGGTGTAGGGTATAATAAAAATTTTAATTCAGTTAACATTATTCGCCGGAAACCCACCATCCTCAATTCTATCGTCAAAGAGCACCAAATTGTCAAGAAGCACCACGTATAGAAAAATTAGAGATAATCGCTAATCGTTTAAACTGTTTTTTAAATCTTTTGTTTTGCAATAGGTTGAAACTCGACAAAATATTTTTTAAACATTCTCCTAATTCAAAAAAGTTGTACCAACTTTCAAAAATTGGACGTAATTTACTTAGAAAATTTTTTTTTTGAACAATCGTAAGAATGATAAGTATATACAAGTACGCATAAAAAAATTTAAAGTCATTTGGTCAAACCGTTTCTGCTTAAGAAAAATAACGAAACAATCTGTAAACTGTTTTTGAAACTTTAACCAAGATATATTTCGCAAAATTGGACGTAATATCCTTCTAATTGTTTTTTTGTGGACAATTGTTGGGCGGCAAGGGTTAACAAATTCCAAGTCTGTTAATAGAGGGAACTCCATTCTTAAAGAGGAACACATATGGAAAATTTGAAGTCTATCAGTTAAAGCATTTCTAATATACAGCAAAATAACGGAAAAACCTATAAAAAGCTGTTGGCCGCAATGAGTTATCGGAACTTCACAAAAATTTTTCTGAGGCTTTCTTTTTAACCAAAGCAGTATTTCGAAAAAGTGGCCGAAACTTGCTTTTTTACAATTTCTACGCTCCCGGGCAACGCCGGGTAAATCTGCTAGAAACTATTTAATTGTGTAAAAAATAATTCAAAATAAAATAATTCATTCAAAAACAATAAGAAAAATTTAGATAAACTATTGAAATTATAATTGGATGATTTATATTTTATTAATGAAGTATTCATTTAACTTCTTTTTCAACTTGACCCTGTTGTTACATTTTTAATTTTAGTAGGCAATTCATTGAAGTTTTTATACGCTGTATTGTATGTAGTTTCATGATTGTTGAATCTTACTTTAGACGATATTATTCTTAACTGAGTAGAATTTCTGGTGTAGTGACTGTGGACTTCATTATTTACAGTCGGTATAACTTTTGAGTTAATTCTATTTGTAGTAATCTAATATATAAAGAAGAAAATTTGTTTGTTTATTTGTTTGTTTATTTGTTTGTTTGTTTGTTTGTCCAGGATTCACGTGAAAACCACTGGTCCGATTGACACCAAATTTTAGAGGAATAATTTTGGGAGTCCGGGGGGTGACATAGGCTATGTCGCATTTTTATAAGTCAGCAGGTTGCGGCTCCAGAGCCGTTTTAAGCTTTTTCGTTTTTTTGATGTCGAGTCGAAACGGTTTGACCGATTCACTTGAAATTTTGCATGAATGTTCTTCTTATTACATGGAATTAATGGTATAAAGCTGGTTGGAATAAATTAACCCCTTTCGGCCCGGCGGGCTTCCAAAAAATTTTGTGTTTCCGATTTGTGTCCAATTTTACAGGGTGGTTTTGCAGTCAAAAAGAGAGGCTGGCACAAATTTTTGTTGGGTTCGGTTAACCCGTTTGGGCACGAGAGCGCAATGAAGCTTTTTCAATGTTTTTGATGTCGAGCCGAAACAGTTTGACCGATTGACTTGAAATTTTGCACAAATGTTCCTCTTAGCAACCGCAATTAGTTGCATAAATTTGGTTGGAATAAATTAAACCCTTTCGGCCCGGCGGGCTTCCAAAAAATTTTGTGTTTCCGATTTGTGTCCAATTTTACAAGGTGGTTTCGCAGTCGAAAATAAAGTCTGGCACAAATTTTTGTTGAGTTCGGTTAACCCGTTTGGGCACGAGGGTGCAAAGAAGCTTTTTCAATGTTTTTGATGTCGAGTCAAAACTGTTTGACCGATTGACTTGAAATTTTGCACAAATGTTCCTCTTAGCAACCGCATTTAGTTGTATAAATTAGGTTGGAATAAATTAACCCATTTCGGCTTGGCGGACTTTCAAAAAATTTTGTGTTTTCGATTTGTGTCCAATTTTACAGGTTGATTTTGTAGTCTAAAAGAGAGGCTGCAAAAAGTTTTAGTTAAGTTCGATTAACCCATTTTCCACGACGACGCTATAAGTTTTCTATATATTTTATTTTCTTATACGATTAAAAGTATTTTATTGAAAATTTTGTACCAGCATTTTAATTAAAACCCACATGGTTAATTTGGTTTTGACCTGTTTGTGCGTTTTGAACAAAGATTCAATGAAATTTTCAGTTTTCTTCAAATGAAATCTAAAAATCAAAAAATTCAATTTGTTATATATAATGCTTAAATACATAGTATTTTAAAACAGTTTTTCCAAAAAATAAGCCTACATTTCTCTCATAAAATCATAAAAAAACGAGGAAGAGCGTATTACAACTTTCAGGACTAAACAAAATATAAGTTGAAAAGCGAATTTTTAAACCTTTTCTAAACCATCGACTATATTTTATTCAAGCGTTGGCAATTCAAGAAAATCCCCTTTTGACCTATAGTCATTTTAATTCAGTTAACATTGTTCACCGGAAACCTACCATCCTCAACTATATCGTCAAGGAGCACCAAATTGTCAAGAAGCACCATGTATAGAAAAATTGGAGATAATCGTTCAAATTGTTTTGCAAACTGTTTTTTAAAGTTTTTGTTTCGCAATCGATTAAAAGAACTCGACAAACCTTTTTTTAAGTATTCCCCTAATTCAAAGAAGTTGTACCTACTTTCAAAAATTGGACGTAATTTACTTACAAATTTTTTTATGAACAATCGTCGGGTCGGCAGGGGTTAACAACCTTCAAGTCTGTTAGTAAATAGAACATCAATTTCCAAGAAGAACACATATACGAAATTTGAAGTTAATCTGTTAAATCATTTCTAATATATAGCAAAGCAACGAAAAAACCTATAAAAAGCTGTTGGGCCACGATGGGTTAACGGAACTCCACAAATATTTTTTTGTGGCATTTATAGGCAAAGTAGTATCTCAAAAAATTTTTACAATTTGCAAGCTTCCGGGCAACGCCGGGTAAATCTGCTAGTCTAATATATAAAAGAGAAAATTTGTTTGTTTGTCCAGGATTCACGTGAAAACCACTGGTCCGATTGTCACAAAATTTTAAAGGAATAATTCTGAGAGCTCGGGGGGTGACATAGGCTATGTCACATTTTTATAAGTCAACAAGTTGCGGCTCCAGAGCCGTTTTCAGCTTTTTCGTTTTTTGGATGACGAGTCAAAACGGTTTGATCGATTGACTTGAAATTTTGCACAAAAGTTTCTATTAGCAAATGGATTTAATAGCATAAAATTGGTTGGAATAAATTAACCCATTTCGGCCTGGCGGGCTTACAAAAAAATTTCTGTTTCCGATTTGTGTCCAATTTTACAGGGTGATTTTGCAGTCGAAAAGAGAGGCTGGCACAAATTTTTGCTGAGTTCGGTTAACCCGTCTGGGCACGAGGGCCCAATGAAGCTTTTTCAATGTTTATGATGTCGAGTCAAAACGGTTTGACTGATTGACTTGAAATTATGAACAAATGTCCCTTTTACAAACTTGAATTAGTTGTATAAATTTGGATGGAATGAATTAACCCATTTCGGCCTGGCGGGCTTTCAAAAAATTTTGTGTTTCCGATTTGTGTCCAATTTTACAGGTTGATTTTGCAGTCTAAAAGAGAGGCTGCAAAAAGTTTTAGTTAAGTTCGATTAACCCGTTTTCCACGACGACGCCATGAAGTTTTCTATAAATTTTATTTCCTTAAAAGATTAAAAGATTTTTATTGAAAATTTTATACCAGCATTTTAATTATAAAAACCCACAGGGTTAATTTGGTTTTGACCTGTTTACGCATTTTGCACAAAAATTCAATGAAATTTTCAAGTTTTTGGTATTAACGCAAGTTTACCTTTATTCCAAAAACTTACTTAGTAAGACTAAGTATTACTTACTATGTATTACTAAGTATATCTTTTAATTAAAATAACGTAACATTTCCCTTCTCTACATTTTTTCTTAAGTCTCTGTTTTTTATCTACTTTGCAGTTGTTGATTTTTAAAAATAGATATCAGTGTAAAATTGCAATTTAAATTTTGCACTGAAATTCTGCTTAAATACATAGTAATTTAGAGCAGTTTTTTCAAAAAAGAAGCCTACATTTCTCTCATAAAATCTTAAAAAAACGAGGATGACCGTAGTAGAACTTTCAGGTAAGTACAAAACAATATATAAGTTGAAAAGCAGATTTTTAAACCTTTTCTTAACTATCGACTATATTTTAGTCAAATGTTGGCAATTCAAGTAAACTACTATTGAGATAGTGTAATGAAATAATGGCAAATTTAGTATAACCTTTTGACCTATAGTATTATATGTAAACTAGCTATTACCCATTTTATTAATAACTAGCTAATACCCGGTGCGCGTTGCTGCGCCTCTCACTGGAGGTTTAATTAAAGTTGATGTTACTGCAAAAAGTTAACACAAAAATTACACACGGTTTACACATGTAAATTTTAAAATGTATGAAAGCAATCTTTTTAAAACGATTTTTCTAGGATTTTTCTAGTAATTTTTGAAACTTTTTGTAATTCAAAGCAGGACAAACTACTTTCCAAAGTTTGACGTAATTTACTTCCAAAAAAATTTTTTGACCAATCGTAGGACCGACTGTTAACATACTCAACTCCATTTTCAAGTTGCTTCACACATATAAAATTTGAGGTCAACCGGTCAAATCGTTTCTAATTTAGAGTTAAGTAACGCAAAAATCTATAAAAGTCACTGTGCCCCATTGGGTTAACGGAACTATACTTTCTCTTTGGGCAAAGCAGTATTGCGCTAAATTGGACGTAATTTTCTTCCAAATCTTTTTTTTGTCAATCGTCGGACCGTCGGACCAATTGCAAGTCTGTAAAAAGAACTAATATCATTCTCAAAACGGAACACATATACAAAATTTGAAGAAAATCAGTTAAACCGTTTCTAATTTAGAGTAAAGTAACCAAAAACTTTATAAAAAGCTGTTGAGTCGCAATGGGTTAATGCAACTCAATAAAATTTTTGTGTGGGCTTTCTTTTTAGCCAAAGCAGAATTTCGTAAAATCGGATAAAATTTGGACCCAAAATTTTTTTTGACCACCCGCCGGCCCGACATGGGTTAACAAATTCCAAAACTGTTAATAGTGTCTACTCAATCCTCAAGGAGCATCACGTATACAAAATTTGAAGTCAATTGGTCAAACCGTTTCGAATTTAAAGTAAAGTATTGAAAAAACCTATAAAAAGCTGTTGGGCCGCAATGGGTTAATGGAACTCAACAAAATTTTTTTTGGGGCTTTCTTTTAAGCCAAAGCAGAATTTCGGAAAATCGGACAAAATTTGGACCCAAAATTTTTTTTGACCACCCGTCGGCCCGACATGGGTTAACAAATTCCAAAACTGTTAATAGTGTCTACTCAATCCTCAAGGAGCATCACGTATACAAAATTTGAAGTCAATTGGTCAAACCGTTTCGAATTTAAAGTAAAGTATTGAAAAAACCTATAAAAAGCTGTTGGGCCGCAATGGGTTAATGGAACTCAACAAAATTTTTTTTTGGGCTTTCTTTTAAGCCAAAGCAGAATTTCGGAAAATCGGACAAAATTTGGACCCAAAATTTTTTTTGACCACCCGTCGGCCCGACATGGGTTAACAAATTCCAATATTCTTAATAGTGTCTACTCAATTCTCAAAGAGCATCACGTATACAAAATTTGAAGTCAATCGGTCAAACCGTTTTCATTTTAGAACAAAGAAGTTTAAATACTTGCACCACAGCCCCAACTTGGCGGTCCGTTAGAGCAAAATTTTTGGGCCACGATTTCCTTCCGAACCCAAAAACCTCTATATACAAATTTTCATGAAAATCGGCTGGGCAGTTTAGGAGCCAACTCGTTACATACAAACAAACAAACAAACAAACAAACAAATAAACAAACTTTCCCTTTTATATATATAGATAGATAATAAAAAAAAAATTTAATTCCGTTAACATTAATCACAGGAAGCCCACCATACTAAACTCTATCGTCAAGCAGCACCAAATTGTCAAGAAGCACCACGTATAGAAAAATTAGAGATAATCGTTCAAATTGTTTTCAAAGTTTTTGTTTCGCAAATGGTTAAAAGAACAAGATAAAATTTTTTTTAAACATTCCCCTAATACAAAGAAGTCCTACCTACTTTAAAAAATTGGACGTAATTTACTTATAAAATTTTTTTTTTCACCAATCGTAGGATTGACAAGTATATAAATGTTCGCATACAAAATTTTAAAGTAACGAAAAAATCTGTAAAAAGCTGCTGTGCGCAAAGGGTTAACGGAACTCAATAAACCTGTTTTTGAGCCTTTGACCAAGCAATATATCGCAAAAATTGGAATTCCTTCCAAAATTTTTTTTTGGAAAATTGTCGGACGGCAAGGGTTAACAAATTCCAAGTCTGTTAATAGAGTGAACACCATTCTGAAAGAAGAGCACATATACAAATTTTGAAGTCAATCGGTTAAACCATTTCAAAATAACGAAAAAAGCTATAAAAGCTGTGGGCTCCAATGGATTAACTGAACTCCACAAATATTTTTTGAGGCTTTCTTTTATAGCAATGCAGTGTTTCGAAAAATTAGCCAAAACTTGCTTTTTTAAATTTTGCAAGCTCCCGGCTATGCCGGGTAATTATGCTAGTTAAATATATATGTGTTGCCAATTTACTTTTTCAACAGAAGGTGTAAAGGCAAAATATTGAGTTCACTGTGAATTACCCGAGTTAACGTTCTTATTTTATACCTATAAAGATTTTAAATGGTTTTATTTTATTTTTACACTTGTAATAAATTTAGTTGGTTATTTTAAACATTACCCCAAATTTGAATGCCATAAGTAATTGAAATATACTGGAATAAACCGATCTTTTTAAATTAAGAGAAATTCTATCACGTATTAATTTAAAGATTCCTTCTGTTTTTCTTGCTTTTTTCAGTTGCTCCTGTATTTGTGGATCCCATGTGAGGTTATCATCAACAATAACGTCTATATATTTATCTATGTACTACTTTTACCTCTGAATTTTCAAATATTATTTTTACATAATCGTTATTTTTTTTTCTAAATAACATACATCTAGTTTTGTTTGCATTTACTGTTAGACTGTGGTTCTTCATTCAAAACTGTGCCTTAAACATATCTGCATTTATTCCTACATGTATCTTCAGAATTGTGTACACTTCTAGGTCATCTGCGTATATAAATGGTTTGCTTAATGCAGTTTTTAGTAAGCCGCTTATGTAACAGGCAAACAAGGTAAGACCGAGTGAACTACCCTTAATTACCCCATATTCAACACCTCGCAGCTCGGTTCGAACTTCATCGCATTTTGTATATTGAAACCTACTTGACAAATTACTTGAGAAACAATTATATTCGTTTCCTTTTACACCATGCTCAAAGAGTATTCTTAAGAGTATGTTTCTATCAACAGAATCAAAAGCTTTTTTTAAATCAAAAAATATTATTGCAACTTTTGTTTTTACGATCGATACCGAATTGGATTACGGAAATTATGTCGAACAATGCTGCATGAGTACTTGATATGCTTTTAAAACCATATTGTTGCTTATTTGTTAAATTTTCTCTATGTAAATAGTTAGTAAGTTGAATAGTTACAAATGTATCAACTATTTTACTAAATGCCGGCGAGATAGAAATGGGCCGGTTTTTGTAAATGACTTTTTTAATTTTTAATTTCAATAACATTTCACCACTCGTCAAGGATTTATTTATAGATTGTGTTAAATTTCCGGCAATTTCAGATTTAAAAATTTTAAATTGCAATGGAGACAACTGATCAGCCGCAGCAGATTTAGTGTTAGCTAAATTAGCTATGAATTTGTGACACTCATTTAAATTTATAAGCCTGAATCTGAATTCACTATATGTTCTTATTTTTGTATAGTAAACATTTATACCATTTTTATTCAAGTTCGCATCAACATTAACATAGAAGTTATTAAAAAAATTAATCTTAGTAACTTTTTCTTTTTGATCTAGATCATTATTTGCAAAGAATTCATTTGATTTTCTACTGTTACTACATAATAGCTCTTTAATATTTTTTTTAGGGTTATTTTCTACTTTTTGAATTTGTGTTTTATCGTATTTATTTATCATTTTTCTTTTTAAGTATGTGGCTTTATTTAAATTTATTTATTTATTAGTTTAACTCAAATTTTACAAAATTTTAACAGTTAGTTGTATACAACATATAAAAAAAATAATTAAGCTTATGAATTAAGTTACAATTTCATATTTCTTAAATTAAAATTTTAGTGAACAATAAAAACTACTAAATATATTTAAAAAAACAAGTAACGAAACAATCAGTCGGAGCAACCGACTTAGAAATATCCTACACCTATTTGATTCAAATTTATGGACACATCCATAAGTCATTTTAACACCATAAACGCTGTTATTAATTTGATCGTAAGACATAGCTAATCAAATTAACTTTATAATACTAAAAACATTTCTAATTACACTATCTATTAAAAAATATTACAAATTCTTACTAATTTATCGATTTAAAAATATTAAAAAACAAAAGAACTTGAAATAAATGAAAATATATTTATTCCAATTCAATTACAAAATGAAAAAATTCTAATTATTAAATTTTGTGATAAAAAGATAATCAAAGCATAATATATTTAATAATCCAAATTTTTCAAAATTGCAATTATTTTAAATAGTTAGTTTATATACATAAAAGAAAAGCTTATAAAAGCAAAATATGCAATAAATGTATTTCTAAAATACAATTACAAATTTAGACCTTTTCATACAATTCATTAAAATATAAAAATAAATTTTACATAAATGCTGCAAGTACTTTTGAACATAGCTGAACCACTACAATTAAGTCTAAATTTCGGGGACACATAGGAAATAGGAAATATGTTCTTTGGCTTCGAAATTAAACTCGACCACAACCAATTCCCATGGTACTTTCTTTACTAGTAACCTAGAGTTTAAATTTCATCAAAATAGCGGAATTATTTTTTGAGTTATAGTGTTTTTAAGATATATGTTTGTTAGCCCTTGAACTTTTCCTGGAACTACCCAAAACCATGGTATGATTTCGCCCATATGCAGTCCCCGTCATACTTTCAATACTAGTTAACCCTTGTACACAATTGTAACGTTCTATCTTAATTTTAAGTTACTAGTTTTATTAATTTCGATGATAAGCTTTTACACATTGGGGGGTCTAAGAGAGGTTCTGAACCACCACTCCAATTGATCCAAAATTAGAGGGACACGCAGCAAATAGTAAAGAACACCTATGTGCCAAATTTGAAGCTTCTACATTTGTTTCAAGTTACTATCTTTATTAATTTCGAAAATATGCTTTAAGGTCCTCGGAACTGAGTAGCTGGTCCCCACCCACTACTCCAATTGGGCTCAAATTTCAAGGAGACTAATGAAATCGAAAGCGACACCTTGGTACCAAATTTGGAGGTTCTATCTTCATTGGTTTCAGAATTATGCTAGTTTGGCCTAAATTCGATCAAAAACTCATTGATCAAACTCGACCATAACCAATTCTCATGATACTTTCATTACTAGTAACTTACAGTTCAAATTTCATCAAAATAGCGGCATCATTTTTTGAGTTATGCTTTTTTTAAGATATATGTTTGTTTGCCCTTGAACTTTTCAAAGGTTCCAGAACCCGAAACCATGGTTCGTTTTCGCCCATATGCAGTCCGCGCTGAGTTTTAAATACTAGTAAACCCTTGTACACAATTGGAACGTTCTATCTTAATTTTAAGTTACTATTTTTAGTAATTTCGATTATAAGCTTTTAAACCTTGGTAGGTCTAAGAGGGGTACTGAACCACCACTCTGATTGATCCAAAATTAGGAGAACGCGCAGGAAATAGTAAAGAGAACCCATGTACCAAATTTGAAACTTCTAAATTTGTTTGAAGTTACTATCTTTATTAATTTCGAAAATATGCTTTAAGGTCTTCGGAACTGTGTGGCTGCTCTCCAACCCACTACTCCAATTGGTCCTAAATTTCAAGGACACTAAGGAAATAGAAAGAGACACCCTTATAGCAAGTTTGGAGGTACTATCTATATTGGTTTCGGAATTATGCTCGTTTGTCCTAAAATCGATCAAAAAGTTTTAAGTTCCGAACCCTTTGTACAGTAGCCACCGAACACAATCCCCGCCGTAGTTTTATTACCAGTACCCTACACCACAAATTTTATGAAGATAGCGTCATTAGTTGTTGAGTTATCGTAATTTTTTAGATATGTTTGTTAGCCCTTAGACTGATTAAAAGGTCCAGAATCTGAAACCTTCGGCCGATTTCGCCCATTTGCAATCCGCGCCGTACTTTCAGTCCTAGTATTCTACAGTTAAAATTTCATCAAGATAGCTCAATTATTTTTTGAGTTATCGTGCCTACGGACGGGCGGACGGACGGATATGGCTATATCGACTAAGGAGGTCACGTTGATCACAAATATATATACTTTTCCATATCTAGCTCGCTTCCTTTAGGTGGTTACAAACACCATACCAAAGTTAATATACCCCTTTACCTATTCTATAGGTGTAGCTTATAAAAATAACATCAGCAACTTCTCGTCTTAATTTTAAAGTTTTCAAGTGAATTAAATTCAACTTATTTCCGTAAGGAGGTCAGATCGAGTTTGATATTGAAGATTTCTCAGTAAATCATAAAAAATTTCTTTGCACCACCTTTATCCTATTAATATCTACCTCGTAAAATGGTGACCAAACTTGGCTAGCATATTCCAAATTAGGTCTAAGAAAACAAGAATATAAAGATTTAAGAACATAAGGATCATTAAATTCTTTAGACCAATGTTTTAAAAAACTAAGCGTACCATTAGCTTTATTTATAATATAACATAAATGAAGTTTAAAATTAAGCTTATCATCGAAGTAAACGCCTAGGTTTTTAATAGAATTAATTATTAATGCAAATTCTGTTCCAGCAGTAATTAAAACAAATCGGATTAAAACAACGTGTGAAACACATAAATGCACATTTAAAAGAAGATTATTGTTTTTACACCAATTGAAAAAATTATCTAAATCATTTTGTAAAAGTAAAGCATCATTTAGAGACTCAATTTTCTTAAAAACTTTCATGTCGTCCGCATATATTTGAATTTTACTATTAACACTAACTGAAGAAACATCGTTTACCGAGATTATAAAAAAAGGAGGACCTAAATCCTCTGACTGCCTTGTGGAACTCCGGAATTGGCGTTAAAAAGTTTAGAAGTGATATTTCTATATAAAACACTGTAGGTCCTATCAGATAAATATGAGTCAACCCATTTCACAAAAATATCTGGGAAACCAAGTTTTCTCAGCTTTATCAGTATTATAGAATATGGTAAAACATCAAATGCTTTATTATAATCTGTAAAGATAACATCTGTTTGAAAACCTTCTTCCATATTTTTTGTAAACGTTGAAACTGACTCAACAAGATTAGTAACTGTTGAATTTTTATCCATATATCCATGTTGATTATGAACCAAAAAAGATTTACAGTGGCTATAAATAGAATAATACATTATTAATTCGAACAGTTTTGGAAGAGAAAAAGCTTCACAATTGGTAATTTAATAATTTCGGTTTTGGTATTTTTCTTATGAATAGGTCTAACATATGAGTTTTTCTAGATAGAAGGAAAAACTCCTGAATCTAAAGAAGGATTAAACAGTATTGAAAGGAGAATAGCCAAAGCGCTTGAACACTTTTTGTGCAAATTTGTCTAAATACATTTTAATTACACCTTCATTAATATTTATATTAGACCAAGTAGTTTTCGGAAGAGTATCCAAATGAGAGAAAACATTATAATTTGGTGTAAAAATAAAATTACTATAATAACAGAAATATTCACGAAAGAAATTAGATATTATTTTAGAATCATTACTTGAACCACCATTATACCTCATATGAGAAGAAAACTCGTCACTATTCCTCTTGGAATTAACATATTTCCAGAAGCATTTTGGGTTTGATATTAATTTTGAAGATGTACTAGAAACAAATTCATTATAGAGTAATTCAGACAATAATTTGAATTCATCAAAAAGAATTTTAAATCTATTATAGTCATGCGATTTCTTCGATTTAAGATAACAACGCCAAGCTTTATTCTTTTTATTTCTGAGTTTTCTCAAATCCGAATTGAACCATGGTGGACTTAATAAAGGGTTTCGATTCTTGGTACAAATTGTCGAAAGCCTTCAAAAATAACTTCATAAAACTATTTTGTCATTATATTCACATTTGTATTAATAAAAACAGAATAAAAATCAAAGGAATTAATGAATTCATTTAAATCAGCAAAGTGAGCTTTGATTAAAAATTAAAATTATAAGAATTAGAATAATCTGAACTGATTGGTGAATTTACAAAAAGAGTAAAACTTAATGGTGGATGAAACTTATCAATACCAATTAAAGGGAAGGTATTTTCGCAGAAAATTAAATTGTTCCATTAACAAGTAACAACTAAATCAAGTTGTTTATACTGAAAGTTACAAATTTGTGACTCTTGTTAACAATAATTAGAATTTAATTTATTAATAAATACATATTCACATTCAGTCCCAATATGTTTCGGAATCATAAAATGTTCCTCGTCATGCTTTACCCATTTAAGATAGGGTAGATTAAAATCACCACATAAAATCAATTCAACTTTAGGACTAAAATCATTGCAAATAAAATCTATCGTTTCACCTACAGAAGTATAAATATTAGAATCGGGGGAAGGAGGAATATAACATTTAACAAGATATAAATTTTTAGAAGGAAGTTCAATTTTTACAGTAATAACTTCAAGGTCTTCTAAAACAGGGACGTTGATTTGTTTTGCATTAAAATTGTTTTTTACCGCAATTAAAACTCCACCCCCTTTAGGAATTACACCATTAGGGTAATCGAATAGATTAGAATATCTATCTTTCCTTAAAACTGTGTAACAGTTTTCAAAAAGCTCTAAATCCTATATGGTTGGATTTAACCACGTTTCAGTTAATGCAAATACGTCAAAATTTAAAATAGATGAATTTGAAAGAACATCCCTAGTCTTTGTTCTTCAACCTCTAATATTTTGATAATAAAAGGACATGCTATATTTATTTAAGTTACGGTTGATAGATACCTTGATAAGATTATTTCGAGGCGTTGGGGAGAAAAAACTTTTTATAGCTTTCACGAGCTGAGTTTAAATATTTATAATAATTACTCTCTCAGTGACTTCGATTAAATTTAAGATTATCTTTTACATATTTTTCCGAAACATCTATAGAATTGTGAAATTTAATATATGACTCATAGGGTCTACGTATTTAGTTGGGAGTCTTTCGTTATTAATTAAAACTTTAACCCTAAGACCGATTAAAAGGTCGAGAATCCGAACCCATGAACGGATTTCGCCCATATGCAGCCCGGCCTGTATTTTCAATACTAGTTAACCCTTGTACACAATTGGAACATTCTATCTTAATTTTAAATTTCTATTTTTAGTAATTTCGATTATAAGCTTTTATCCCTTGGGAGGTCTAAGAGGAGTAATGAACCACCACTCTAATTGATCCCAAATTACTCAGGAGTTCACGCTGATTATAAATATATATACTTTTTCATATCTAGCTCGCTTCCTTTTGTTGGTTACAGACATCATACCAAAGTTAATATACCCTTTTCCTACGCCATAGGTGTAGGGTATAAAAAAGAGAAGAAACAGTCGGTGTAACCGACTTATAAATACCCTACACCTATTTGTTTCAAAATTAATTAGATATCCATAAGTCATTTTAAAACCATAAAAGCTTTTATTAGTTTGATCGTAAGACATGGCTAATAAGCAAATTTAATTTATAATACTAAAAACATTTTCTAATTATTTTATCAATTCAAAAATATTCAAAATTCTTACTAATTTATCTTTTTAAAAATATTAAACGACAAATAAAGTTGAGATAAATGGATTCGTAAAATTCAATTACAAAATCACATATTTTAAACTCAAAGCAATTACTCCTTTTCAGGATTTTTAGCTGTAGTGTATTTACTGTTGTTAGTATCTTTGGTTAATTATTTCAATTTTCAATAATTTTTAAATTTATTCTCTTAGTTTACTTATTTAATGTGAAATTAATAATGATAAAAAATCAAATTTGATACACTATTTCCGTTATTTTTTAACACTTTTATATTTTTAAAAGGCTAAGAGTTTTACTATTAAACATATTATGTATTATATATTATAAATTAAAAACTAAATATTTTTTTAATTTTTATTATATCATATCTATATTTTATTGAATTATTACCATAGGTAATATATAATTAAGAAATTGTGTGCGATGCTTAAGTTGTAAAATTAATTTTTGTATTAAAATTAATTAAATGAACAGTACTAAATATTTCATTGTATTTTAGAAATACATTTATTGCATATTTTGATTATTAAATTTTGTGATTAAAAGCTGAAGTTGATAAAATAATTAGAAAATATTTTTAGTTTTATAAAATTTTTTTTTTTTTTTTTTTTTTTTTTTTTAAGCGCTAACTGTTCAACTGTTAGGCTAATTAGCCTGTCTATACCATAGGTACATGCTGGAACAGGGGGTCATATTATATTCGTGTTATTAGAATTGGTCTTATTGAATTCCACATACAATTTAAACATGAGATAGTACTAGGCCTTATAACATGTAGAAAAGTCTTAGATTTTCAATATTTACAATTCTATTTTTTGTTTATATTGTAATATTTTATATTTTACTTATATGGTATTCTATATCTGCGAGTTATATTATTTAATTAAATTATTTGTTTATATTTTGCATTTGTTTATATTTTTATATTAAAGTATTTTTTATCAAAGATTTATAATTATTAATTATTGATTATGCCATTAATTTGAACCCAATGGCGAATGGTAACTGAGTCGAGTCGAAAACCAGAAAAGTTTTTTCACTTTCACTAGAATTCGAACCCGGGCCCTTCTGCATGAAAGGTCGGCACTTAACCACTGTGCCACCCAGCTGTTAAATTGGTTAGCCATAACTAATAAAAGCTTTTATGATTTTAAAATGACTTATAAACTTCCCTTTAAATATGAACCTACACCTAGGGTATTTCTTAGTCGGTTGCACCGACTGACTGTTTCTTTACTTGTTTTATTTTTATTTTGGTTTATTATTATATATCCAGAATTTAAATTTTTGTTTTTATTTTTATTTTTTGAATTTCAATTACTATTCTGTTTTATATTTTTTTTTACTTACAATTTGCTTTTTGAATCTTTAAAATCCGTCACTATCGTACCTTGCTTCCATGCCTTAGATTTTTTGATAGCTTTCACCGTTGATGATGGAACGCTGATTTTATAAGTAAAATACTTTGGTTGAAATTTTAACCCACGTGAAATAATTGATTTACAGTAAATATCTTCACATTTAATTGTTTTTCTTTATAAAATCAATCATACGAATTATGGGTTTTTAAAATAAAAACACAATATTTTAATCTAAATTGTTTAAATTTTATTTTTCTCAACTTTATAGTTTGAGTTTGGTCTTAAGACTGGCTTTTTTTTAACAAATCAATTTTTTAATATTACAATAATCATTATTTTTATTTTACAAAAACAATTTGCTTTATCTTACTTAATACTAATTTTAATTTATTAGTCGAAAATATCTTTCGAAACAAAGTTCAGTATCGAATTACAAAAAGGAAATTTACTTGAGTTTTTACTTATTACAAAATCAACATTAATATAATGTTCGTACTGAATTTTGTGTACAAAATTATTTCACCATATGTTGGGTTTCATATTACATTTATAAAGTTAAATTATTTCAAGTGCAATTACATATTTAAAATTAGTTCAAATGCAATTGACCGTAATTATGCTTAGTATACAAAAATGTGGCTAATTACATTTTTGTATAAAATTGAAAAGAATAAAAGGAAAAACAAAAATTAAAAATGTTTTGTCTTACAAATTAATATTTTAAATTTTATAAACGTGAAATTGAGTTTTATCTTTTATTGGAGGTTCATTAATTACTATCTTGGTTGGGGTTACCAACTGTGACGTAACTTACGCTGTTCTGTAGAGTTGGTGTTTAAATTTGAAATTCTTAAATAAAAATTTTGGCTGAAGAACTGAATCTGGTGCTTGGTCATTTTTTTCAACGGATATTAACGATGGAACCATAATGGGGTCTGGTATATCAGTTTTGTTTTTTGCAATCGTTTCATCTAAGCAGTCAGCTGTCCTTAATTCTTCCAATAAAGATACACTTTTAGTCGGTTCAGGAACCACGATTAGATTATCAGTTCTAAAGTTGTCCTGAATTAATTTTAGTTTAGTTTTAACTGAACTAGATCGGCTAAGACGACATCCCTAAAACTCATTGATATATCACGAACTGTAATACTTTGTTTTAGAGATGAGTACTGCTCATTCAAACTATCTGCTAAATTCTTAAATTCTTCTTGGTTGAAATTTTTTTGCGCAGACAGTGGCACAACAATACCCTTAAGTGATAATATTTCACTTTTTAACTTCATTAATTATACGTTCAAATATTTTTTTACATCACCGGGAAAAATGATTCATTGATTCAAAATTTTTCTACATTTCCTGGAAATTAGCAGCATTGTTCTTATGATCGTTTTTAGTATCGTTGATTACATCAAAGATTTTGCTATGAAATTGTTGAAAACTGTTATTTTGTATCAAACAATGCTCGCAAACAAAATATTTTGCAAAACATGTGCCATGATATTTTATATGATAAGCACCTTTACAGGTAAATGTTTCAGTTTTTGCGTCATTGATTAAACAAATTTTAGCATTGCATTTTAATTCCATTATTTGGTTTATTGTATAATGTTTTTTTTTATTGAATTTTAAAAATTAATTAGGGCAGGTCAATAAATTAATTATCAGCAAATTTTTTAAAGTTTTTTCTTTGTAAATATAAAGTCTTAAGTATAAGAATGATGAAATTTTTTTTTTTTAACCCACCGTTAACAAAAATTGAAACTAATATTAAAAGATTATTTTTTTTTGTTGTTAGTATTAATAAAACTTTTTTTATTTAAGTAAAATAAAACACTTTATTGAACTTTGAAGACTGAATGAAGACTGAACCAATATTTATATTTCTATTTTATCATTTCTGACTCTCTATTTTGAGCATATTTTTTATACCAGTAGTTTTTTCTAACAATTAGCTCGACACATTCATTATATATCCATGGTGCGGCATATTTTTTTTTACTACATTTTATTTACTTCACCACGGTAGCTCTTCTTTTCTACTATATTTGTCCATCTGGTGGTTATATCGGTAACTAAATCACTCACGTTATCTGCACTGCTGACAATTTTTTTTAATTCCTGTTTGACATAATTGTAATTAATTTTTTTGATCTGCTGTTCGTTTATTGTTTGTTTTACATTTTGCAATTCAACAACGATTTCCAAATGATCTGAGGTATCATGTTGAAAAAGGGATATATTATTTTTTCTGTTTCAAGATCGTCAGTTGTAATGTGTTCGAGATGTGTTGATCCAGATTCAGGTCTAGTTGTTTCATTGGTACAAAAGGAAAAGTTATTGGTCTCAATTATTCTTTTGTAACTATTAACATATCTATTTTTTAACATTTAATATCAAAGTTAAAGTCACCCATAATTAAAGTTTTTTTGTTTTTCAATATGCGTCTTAAATTTTTCAAGAAATGTTTTTATATGGATTGGCGAACCATCCGGTCGGAAGATACCAGTAATATTATATTTATCTTTGTTATGAATTAAAGTAATACTAACAATGTTGCTTAATTCATCACAATATGTTCCATTTGTTGTAAATTTTAGGCAATTGTGTACAAACAGACCAACACCACCTCCACGTCTAGTATTTTTACAAGATAGTACCTTATTGTAGTTATTTATATTAATATGATCTTGCTCATTTTCCAGAATCCAAGTTTCAGTAATAATAATAATGTGAATTATGTGTTTCAGTTTATCTAATATATTTGTTAAGTTATCAGTATTATGTTTAATGCTCCTTGCATTGAATTAAAGAACTTTTAGAGAATTATTTTTTATATTTATATTATTTATGTTACATATATTTGATTCTACATGGGTATTAAGAGGTAAATTATAAGACACTTCATTTAACATCTAGATTTAATTCTTCCAGAACACGAACTATTTTAATTTTAGCATTTTTTTTAATAAATAATTTACCTTCTTTTACCCATACATGCTCAACTATTTTTTCTTTTAAAGATTTCCAGCTTTTTTATGTAAATATTTGAAATATGGTGTTAGACTTTTATTTATAAATATTGTCTTTTTTTCGATTCTATCGTCGGTTGTTAGTTATTTTTTTTGTATATTTGAGTAGATTACTTTTAAATTTTAATGTATTGAACTTAACTATTAAATTACATGGCTCACCTAAAATATTGGGTTTGCCTACTGTCTATATGTCCATAATATTTTCGTCAGCAATGCTTTCACCAGCTTCCTGTAATATACGCTTTATCACAGACTCTGGACTATTTTGCGCTAGTTTGTAGGTACTCCACTTATTTCAATCAAGTTCAGAAGTTTCTTCTGCTTGATTTTTAACCCATTTTATTGTTATTTATTTTATTCCTAAGCAGTTTGTTTTCATTCTGAAGATCAATGTTTTGATCAATCAGAGAATCGATGTATTCTTTTAAATTACCAATCTCACTGCAGCTTCAGAAAATCATTAGCTTGTTTAGTTTGGTTAGAAATTAATAATTCTTACTTTTCGTGAATTACATCGCTACTCAGGGTATCTTTTCCATAATTTGATTTACTTGAACCAGCCACTGATAGATTTTCAGTTGTATTTAGTCCGAATGATTAACGTTTTCGACTGTTTCTTTGCAACTTGTACAAAACCAGATTTCGTCTAGATTTCCTTGGAGAGGATCAAAATCTTCAATACTTAATCCAGAACACGTGTTATGGAACCATTTTTTACATTCTGCATCACACTGAATTACTTTATCCTTTTTAAAATTAATATTTATTATGTATCGAACACAGTTTGCTTTTTTACTTTTTTTGACAATTTGACTTTAACTTTAATTTAATTTTAAAAAAGATAAAGCCATTACTCTATTAGGAGAAGTGGCATTATATTACATGATAAATCAGCTAAGTTATTATTCCATGTGCACATTATATCATATATATATGAGATACAAAGTGGTGGTGACATGGTCGTGTTGTTCAAATATATTAAAATAGAAAGTAAGCACTATAATATACAAAGCAATCAAGATACTCTACAGGTTAAATTGACGTACTCCGACTGATGAGTTATATAAAGTATGGGATTCCTTAAGTTAGATGAATTAATAATTTTAGAAAAAGCTAAAACTATTCATAAAAAAGAATATGGTGTTACTAAAAGTAAAACGTTTTTACAAAGTAGAAGGAATATTCACAACTCCAACACTAGAAATATGGATAAGTTATATCATGAAAAAACTCGAACTGAAATAATTTTTGTTCTTCAATAAGAATTTACAACTATCTTCCTGAGAAATTAAAGAAATGTAGTAATATAAGTAGCTTCACGTTGAAATTGAAATCTTTATTAAAAAATGATCAGGTTTTTTTAAAAAGATTGTTGGAGTTATAAGTAAAATTATAAATTAGACTATAATAACAATAGTAATATACATCATTTTCTTCTCTACATAAATGTTAATATATTTATTATAATTGCTAAGACTTTTATACCAATTTTAGGTTCTTTTCTAAGTCTAGTATATTGTAAAATAATAATTGTAATTTTATAACATGTAATTATTATTAATGTATTTGTCTAGAATGAGGTGTAACAAACGCATTCAATTAAATGTGTTTTGTTGAATGTGTTCAATTATAAAAAAATAAAATATTAATGTTTTGTTGGATGTGTTTTATTTTAGAAAATAAAATATCTAAAATTATCATAAGCAAGCCAAAAAATATTTTAAAAACAAAACGAAATAAAAATTTTTTATGAAATAAAATTTATTTATTAGTTCCTGAATTAATTCATTTGACATTTAAAAATCACAGATGATTTTCTGGAAATTTTAAATAAATAATAAAACATTTTGAAAATAAAAATTAAGAAGACTATGCTTCACAAGAACATTTGTGTAGTGAGTCTTAATTATTTACAGTGAAAATCTGGAATAAGGACGAAGGGCCAAAGTACGCTTTCATTCATTGCTTGCTTTGCTTAAGCAAATAAACCAAGCAATGTATCAAAGTAATTTCAAAGTTTCCCTCATCTCTCTTTTAACTCTCCCACATCTCGCTCTTAACTCCCCCTCATCTATACCCCATTCTTGCATCTTTCTCTCGTAATCTTTTAAATATTTTTCTATTTAAAAAAAGTTAAAAATGGAAGAAACCTTGGTGTTTTGGAAAGCGGCTTCGGGTATACAATACCTGAGCTCAATGTACCATAGAAGCCACACAAAATAAATTTTTTTTTAAACTTAATTAGGTATATTAAAAAAATTCAAATAAAATTTATAATTTGAATTTGATAATGCAAAATTCAATTCAAAAATCAGCATTTATTTAATACAATTTTACATTAGAATGTTAGCAACAAACAAGTATTTCGATTTGAATCTAAACAAAGGAAAAAATATAGAATGTATAGCAACATTATTTAAAAATATATATATACAAAACATTAAAAGATGGAGCAATAGTTATTATGGAAACAAAATAAACCTATAAAAAAATTTAAAATCTTTTATTATTTTATTTAATTTAAGCACGTACGCACTTAAATAAAAAATAATATTAATTGAAATTAAAAACAAGTAAAGAAACAGTCAGTCGGTGCAACCGACTTAGAAATACCCTACACCTATTTGGTTCAAATTTAAGGACATATCCATAAGTCATTTTAACACCATAGAAGCTGTTATTAATTTGATCGTAAGACATAGCTAACCAAATTAACTGTATAATACTAAAAACATTTTCTAATTACCCTATCTATTAAAAAATAATACAAATTCTTACTAATTTATCTATTTAAAAATATTAAAAAACAAACAAACTTGAAATAAATGAAAATATATTTATTCCAATTCAATTACAAAATGAAAAAATTCTAATTATTAAATTTTGTGATAAAAAGATAATCAAAGCATAATATATTTAATAATCCAAATTTTTAAAAATTGCAATTATTTTAAATGGTTAGTTTATATACCTAATAGAAAAGCTTATAAACGCAAAATATGCAATAAATGTATTTCTAAAATACAATTAAAAATTTACACCTTTTCATATAATTCATTTAAATATAAAAATAAATTTTACATAAATGCAGCAAGTACCTTTGAACATAGCTGAACCACTACAATTAAGATTTAGATTTCGGAGACACATAGGACATAGGAAATATATTCTTTGGCTTCGAAATTAAACTCGACCACAACCAATTCCCATGGTACTTTCATTACTAGTAACCTACTGTTGAATTTCATCAAAATACCGGCATTATTTTTTGAGTTATGGTGTTTGTAAGATATATGTTTGTTAGTCCTTGAACTTTTCAAGGGTTCCAGGACCCGAAATTATGGTACGATTTCGCCCATATGCAGTCCCGTCATACTTTCAATACTAGTTAACCCTTGTACACTATTGGAACGCTCTATCTTAATTTTAAGTTACTAGTTTTATTAATTTCGATGATAAGCTTTTACACATTGGGGGGTCTAAGAGAGGTTCTGAACCACCACTCCAATTGATCCCAAATTAGGGGGGCACGCAAGAAATAGTAAAGAACACCCTTGTGGCAAATTGGAAGCTTCTACATTTGTTTCAAGTTACTATCTTTATTAATTTCGAAAATATGCTTTAAGGGCCTAAGAACTGAGTGGCTGGTCCCCGATCCACTACTCCAATGGGGCCCAAATTTCAAAGACACTTACGAAATAGGAAGGGACACCCTGATACCAAATTTGGAGGTTCTATCTTCATTGGTTTCGGAATTATGCTCGTTTGGCCTAAATTCGATCAAAAAGTTCTAAGTTCCGAACCCATTGTCCAATCCTCACCGTACGTAATCACCGCCGTAGTTTCGCTGCCAATAACCTACAGCACAAATTTCATGAAGATAGCCTCTTTAATTGTTGAGTTATCGTGATTTTTTATATATGTTCCTTAGCCCTGACATCGATTAAAAGGTCCGGAATCCGAACCGTTGGGCTGATTTCGCCCTTATATAGTCCGCGCTGTACTTATAGTACTAGTTAACCCTTGTACACAATTTGAACGGTCTATCCTAATTTTAAGTAACTATTTTTAGTAATTTCGATTATAAGCCTTTAAAACTTGGGAGGTCTGAGAGGGGTGCAGAACCACCACTCCAATTGATCCCAAATTAGGGGAACACGCAAGAGATAGTAAAGAACACCCTTGTGGCAAATTGGAAGCTTCTACATTTTTTCAAATTGTTATCTTTATTAATTTTAAAGATATGCTTTAAGGTCTTCGGAAATGTGTGGCTGGTCCCCGACCCACTACTCCAATGGGACCCAAATTCACAAGACACTTAGGAAATAGGAAGGGACACCCTGATACTAAATTTGGAGGTTCTATCTTCATTGGTTTCGGAATTATGCTCGTTTGGCCTAAATTCGATCAAAAAGTTCTAAGTTCCGAACCCATTGTCCAATCCTCACCATACGTAATCACCGCCGTAGTTTCGCTGCCAATAACCTACAGCACAAATTTCATGAAGATAGCCTCTTTAATTGTTGAGTTATCGTGATTTTTTATATTTGTTCGTTAGCCCTGAAACCGATTAAAAGGTCCAGAATCCGAACCCATGGGCCGATTTCGCCCATATGCAATCCCCGCCGTACTTTCAGTCCTAGTAACCTACAGTTAAAATTTCATCAAGATAGCTCCATTATTTTTTGAGTTATCGTGCCTACGGACGGACGGACGGACATGGCTATATCGACTAAGGCGGTGACGCTGATCACAAATATATATACTTTTCCATATCTAGCTCGCTTCCTTTAGGTGGTTACAAACACCATACCAAAGTTAATATACCCCTTTACCTATTCTATAGGTGTAGGGTATAAAAATTAGACCAAGAAGAGATTTGAACTAACGACCGCAACATTTTATAAAATACGAAACATACAAAAAGGAGACTAACTAACTTATTCATCTTAAAGTTTTTAAGATACAACAAGAAATTATATGAGTGATTTATTTATTTTCTGTGTATCTATTACTAAAATCGAAACACAATATGCGTTACACAAAATGTAACGGTTGCAATTTTATTTTACATACATTTAACATAATGTACATAATGAAATTAGAAATAGTTTTTAATTAGAAAAAGTTCTTCTTCAATTGACCTTACGTCATTCTGTGACGGGCCAATAGCTAGTTATATATAGTAAAATAAAACAAAAATAATATAAAATAAAGCTAATAAAGAATCCGAATAATAATATCTTTAAATTTAAATAACATAACATTTACCATCTCTACATTTTTTCGTAAATCTTTTTTTTTATCTACTTACGTTGTTCTTTAAAAAAAGATTTCAATGTCAATTTCTTTTTTTGTTAATAAAATCTAAAAATTTATAAAGTTCAATTTCGTGTATATTATGCTTAAATACATAGTATTTTAAAACCCTTTTTCGGAAGAGTGTAGTAGAACTTTCAGTTAAGTACAACACAAATTATAAGTTGAAAAGCAGCTGTGCTCTGTGCCAAAAACGTAATGGCAAATTTAGTAAAATTTTTTGACCTACAGTCATATGGGTATAATAATACTTACATGAGAATTAGATAATAAGGTTTTTAATTGAAAGCACAAGTACAATTTGTAAATTGGGCCGGAATAAATTAACTGAAATCGGCAAAAGTGTTTTAAAATATTTTGTTATTCCAATATCGGTTACAAAATTTCAATTCTAAAACCTTTATATACAAATGATGGTTGACTGAGCGAGTACTGAGCCTATAAAAAACACTATAAACGCTACAAAAAACAAAACAACATTTTGCCTTATACACAAATAGATTATAAAATACAAATTTAAATTTTGAAAAATTCCGGGCAATGCCGGGTAAATCTGCGTAAATCTGCGTTTATCCAACTCATTCATTTCTACGTCTGCATTTTGTTTCCTTTTCTCGTAAACCTCTGGTTTAAGTATATTCACTTTGTTAAATGTTGTATTATTTATTTTATAAAATTCCCTATTATTCCTGAAAGTAGTGCACCAAGAAGTGTAGGTAAAAATTAACCTCGTTGAGTAATGATTTTTCTTTTGGTATTTATAAATTTTTTAAGGCAAATGGGTGATCTCAATTTATTTTTATACTTTCGTAATTGAGTTGTTGCTTTTTTACTCAGGTTACAATTACCTTTTGAAATATTTAAAGCAATTTCACAAAAAGTTTTTATTACTTCGGCATCACAACGTTTTATTATTACTTTTTGCAATCTGGGTTAAGAACTTTTTAACAGGTGCAATATGTGTCGATTGGTTTTCAAACGTTTCATTTTCTCCCCCAAATTATTCTAATTGATCTCTTGTAAAAAACAGAAATTTTTTCCAAATATATCACTTCTTAATCGAAATATATCATTAATATCTTGAGTAAGAAATATTAAAATATACCCGTATGTATGTGACGTCACCTCATTTATACTTTTTCAAATGATTTGATTTGATTTCGATAAATCTGACGAACTAAAGGTAACATCTGTGATTTATCTCTTGGATTTTTAAAAGTACTAGCAGGGTCTAGCGTTGGATGTCGTAAGAAAATTAGGAACAAATGCAGATTGGAACCAGATAAAAACATCTTTAATCACTAATTTTGAAGTTAAGGAAAGTTAGCATCAACTATGCCATCAAGCCCTTGCAGTAAAAAATTATCAGGTTAGAGAATATTAAAATATTTTAGTTTTAGTACTAAGTAAATTAAATGCAAAATTTTATTACGATATAAATAAACCAGCAGAATTTTCTGCTGATAATAATGAAAAATTTATTTGAAATATATTTTTAAGTAACATAGATGCAAAGTTGGCATCAATTATAATAAATAAAAACATTCCAAAAATACGGGAAGCTTTTAACTCACTAAAAGTTTAGGTATGATCAGAGATAAGCATAAATTTAGTATAATTCCAATAATAATTTTAAAAATATGAATAAAAAAAATTATTTATAATCAAAACTATAACAATCGTTATCAATACCATAATAATGGAGGACGGACCGGACAACAATTCCGACAGAACCCAGAGACACAAAATCAAATGTCTTGAAATTATAACTAAAGTACTGACCAAAATAACCATAGAAATTATAACCAAAGTACTTACCAAAATACTTCTTGAAATAATTTCCAAAATACTGGCCGAAACACTACAAACTCTGGACAGTCAAGAACTGGCCGAAATAGTTGACTTAACAATAATAGAAATTTTGGATACTTACGAACAGGTTGAAGAGGAGTTAAATTTTCCTTTACTGCCTTCTAAATTAACTTACAAATAGTATTACTTACCGTGGACAGAACATAGCTAAAATGCTTAATAGATACTGGGTCCTCCACATTAATACTTAATGAAACCCAGGAATAAATTAACTGAAATCGGCAAAAGTGTTTTAAAATATTTTGTTATTCCAATATCGGTTACAAAATTTCAATTCTAAAACCTTTATATACAAATGATGGTTGACTGAGCGAGTACTGAGCCTATAAAAAACACTATAAACGCTACAAAAAACAAAACAACATTTTGCCTTATACACAAATAGATTATAAAATACAATTTAAATTTTGAAAAATTCCGGGCAATGCCGGGTAAATCTGCGTTTATCCAACTCATTCATTTCTACGTCTGCATTTTGTTTTCTTTTCTCGTAAACCTCTGGTTTAAGTATATTCACTTTGTTAAATGTTGTATTATTTATTTTATAAAATTCCCTATTATTCCTGAAAGTAGTGCACCAAGAAGTGTAGGTAAAAATTAACCTCGTTGAGTAATGATTTTTCTTTTGCTATTTATAGATTTTTTACGGCAAATGGGTGATCTCAATTTATTTTTATACTTTCGTAATTGAGTTGTTGCTTTTTTACTCAGGTTACAATTACCTTTTGAAATATTTAAAGCAATTTCACAAAAAGTTTTTATTACTTCGGCATCACAACTTTTTATTATTACTTTTTGCAATCTGGGTTAAGAACTTTTTAACAGGTGCAATATGTGTCGATTGGTTTTCAAACGTTTCATTTTCTCCCCCAAATTATTCTAATTGATCTCTTGTAAAAAACAGAAATTTTTTCCAAATATATCACTTCTTAATCGAAATATATCATTAATATCTTGAGTAAGAAATATTAAAATATACCCGTATGTATGTGACGTCACCTCACTTATACTTTTTCAAATGATTTGATTTGATTTCGATAAATCTGACGAACTAAAGGTAACATCTGTGATTTATCTCTTGGATTTTTAAAAGTACTAGCAGGGTCCAGCGTTGGATGTCGTAAGAACATTAGGAACAAATGCAGATTGGAACCAGATAAAAACATCCTTAATCACTAATTTTGGAGTTAAGGGAAATTAGCATCAACTATGCCATCAAGCCCTTGCAGTAAAAAATTATCAGGTTAGAGAATATTAAAATATTTTAGTTTTAGTACTAAGTAAATTAAATGCAAAATTTTATTACGATATAAATAAACCAACAGAATTTTCTGCTGATAATAATGAAAAATTTATTTGAAATATATTTTTAAGTAACATAGATGCAAAGTTGGCATCAATTATAATAAATAAAAACATTACAAAAATACGGGAAGCTTTTAACTCACTAAAAGTTTAGGTATGATCAGAGATAAGCATAAATTTAGTATAATTCCAATAATAATTTTAAAAATATGAATAAAAAAAATTATTTATAATCAAAACTATAACAATCGTTATCAATACCATAATAATGGAGGACGGACCAGACAACAATTCCGACAGAACCCAGAGACACAAAATCAAATGTCTTGAAATTATAA
The DNA here is from genome assembly GCA_963082915.1 of Dolichopus griseipennis. NCBI lineage: Eukaryota > Metazoa > Arthropoda > Insecta > Diptera > Dolichopodidae > Dolichopus > Dolichopus griseipennis. Next base: position 261,632,393 of record OY720441.1, on the reverse strand, counting down.
CTAAAGTACTGACCAAAATAACCATAGAAATTATAACCAAAGTACTTACCAAAATATTTCTTGAAATAATTTCCAAAATACTGGCCGAAACACTACAAACTCTGGACAGTCAAGAACTGGCCGAAATAGTCGACTTAACAATAATAGAAATTTTGGATACTTACGAACAGGTTGAAGAGGAGTTAAATTTTCCTTTACTGCCTTCTAAATTAACTTACAAATAGTATTACTTACCGTGGACAGAACATAGCTAAAATGCTTAATAGATACTGGGTCCTCCACATTAATACTTAATGAAACCCAGTTATCACAATATTGAAGAAAATTTTTGAGAAATCCTATTAATTTTACCACTTTAAATAATGAATTATCTGTGAAAAAAGGAATTAAAACGGATTTACCTGTAGAATTTAATAAAAACGCTTTTATGATTTGGGAACTGACGAGTTTTCAAAATAAGTTTCTCGATGCAATAATAGAACAAAATTTACTAAAACCATTAAGTGCCGTAATCGATATGGAAAAAGAAGTCCTAAAAATTAACAATAATGAAATACAATTCATAAACAGTTGATGAAATTTGATGAAGTTTGATGAAATCCATCAATTTGAACAAACATCTCTAAATGATAACCAGTTTAAAATTCTTTTTAAATCATTAAATAAAGAAGAATATAAAATATTAGAAAAATTATTAAACTCAAACAAAGATCTTTTTTTTTAAAGAAGATGATAATTTAACAAGTACTCCAAATATTCAACACCAAATCGTAATGACCACCGATAGGCCTATATATTGCAAAATATATAGATACCTTCGTGTTCATGAACAGGAAATATCTACTCAAATCTCAGATATGCTGAAGCAAGAGATAATAAAAGAGAGTAGTTCTCTTTATAACAGCCCATTATGGATAATACCTAAAAAACAAGACATTTCGGAAAAGAAAAAATGGCGTCTTGTTGTAGATTACAGAAAATTAAATGAGGTAACCATAGATGATAAATTTCTTATACCCAATATAGAAAATATATTGGATAAATTAGGAAATTCTCAATGCTTCACAACACTGGATTTGGCTAAATGATTCCACCAAATCTTGGTGAAAAAAGGAAGACCTTCTGCAGATAGCCTTCTCCACACCTTTTGGAAATTATGAGTACGTAAGAATGCCGTTTGGATTAAAGAATGCTCCAGCAACTTTCCAACGTCTTATGAATAATGTTCTTAAGGAATATATTAATAAAATATGTTTGTTACCTCGATGATATTCTTATATTTTCTACTTCTTTGGATGAACTTTTAATTAGTATAAAAGAGTAAATTAAATTACTTAAAAAATTTAGAGTAAATTACTTAAAAATCCGGGTAGATGAATGCAAGTTTTTTCCAAGACAAACCGAATATTTGGGTTATATTTTAACACCAGAAAGAGTAAAACCCATTCCCAAAAAAGTGGATGACATTTTAAAATTAAAACTTCCCACTACACAAAAACAGATAAAATCATTTTTGGGAATTACGGGATATTATCGTAAATTTATTAGGGATTATGCCAAATTGGCAAATTTTTTGACAAACTACCTTAAGAAAAATAGTAAAATAAATATAAAATACTCTAATTATATAAATGCATTTGAAAAATTAAAAAGAGTAATAACAGAAGATCCCATATTAAAATACTCAGACTTCAACAAAAAATTTCAATTATTAACAGATGCTAGTGCTTTCGCTATTGGTGCAACATTACAACAAGATTCTCACGTCATTTATGCTAGCAGAACTTTAAATGATCATGAGAAAAATTACTCTACAATTGAAAAAGCCAATTATTTTAGACCGTATCTATATGGCAACAAGTTTAAACTTTTAACAGACCATCAACTATTAAAATGGTTTTATGCCAAATCGCAAGGAAAAGACATTAATCCGAGATTAAATAGATGGTTATTAAAATTAGTAGAGTATAACATGAATATTGAATATATAAAGGGCAATGAAAATAAAGTGGCAGATTTTCTTAGCCGAATAGATACAAACAAACACGAAATAAATTTGATAGAAAAAAAAATAAAATAAAAAAAAATTTTTTTTAATATATACTTTTATTACAGTAGTACTAGCCCCCTATAATGTAGAAAATAAAAAATTTAAGGTAGATCTTGGGAATTTGTTACTGTGGTAATATAAAAATAAATTACTGGTATAAGAAACAGTCCTTATAATGTTTGAAAACTTTTGAGCTTAAAATTTTTAAAATTTTCACTAACCAAAAATTGATGGCAGATCTTTTGGATTTAAAAGTGTTGAAATGAAAGATAGTTCTTTTTTTTCTTAAAATTAATCCAGGAATTTACTTTTATATTAAAACACTTTTAAATGCGAAAGATCTGCCTTCAATTTTTTGTTAGTGAAAATTTTATATATATGTATGTTTGTAAATACCTAGTTCTTTGTATATGGTCTTTTATAATAATATAGCAACAACATGGTTGAAAATGTATTTCGAAATATTAATGTCATTAATAAAAAATATTCACTTAAATATTTTTTGTTTACATTTGCATATACTATATACCTGCACCAAAAACAAAATACGCACTCGCTTTTTCATATAAGTTTATTATCTTATTATCTATAATTTATACATATATACATACGAGTATATTGCATATTATAACAAATTATTAAAATCATATTTCGTAATGAACCGTTACATTTTGTATTGCGCAGATTATGCTTCAATTCTAATAACATATACAGAAAAGTAAACAAAAACAAATGACTGATAAATTTTTGTTGCATTTTAAAAATTTGAAGATGAATAAGTTACGTATTTTACTTTTTGCATGTTTCGTATTTTATAAGATGTTGAGATCGGGTTCAAATTCGCTTCTTAGTGAAATTTTTTTTTTTAATTTCAATCAAATTTTTTTTTTTATTTATGTATAAATTTACTTGTATAAATTTTAAATTAATGAACCAAAAATGTCCGGGCTGACTTAAAAAAAACCCTAAAAATTTTTTATATGAAACTGATCGCCTATATAATTATTTGGCCTATGTTTTTATATTATAAAAGTGAAATATTTTAGTTGTTAAAGTTACAAATTTTTAAAGAAGGTATACAAATAAATTAATTTTAAATTAACTGTTGAATTTAAAAAAAAAACAAAAACATTTTTGTCCTTGAAGGAGGATCGAACTCAGATCTACTTACACTCTAAGCCACTTTGCTAAACAGACAGGTTAGTTCAATTAAAAGTATATAATAGAGAAAATATTAAGATTTCTGATAACGAATCTCAAACAATATCTAGTACAAATTACTCTCTTGAAAACAATGTGGATTCATCTGACCTACAAGCTGTATCCAAAAACACAGATTATAATGATGAAATTTTTTCTCAATTAAGTAATACCAACAATTATTCAATGCAAAATAATATAAACACCTCTGACTTTGAAACCGTTTCCAAAAATGACGAAAACTTGAGCAACAGAACAGTACATTCTCAAGAAGAAGAGTTAAATGATAATTTTCCAATTCTAGATACAGTTGTAAACAGATTCAAAAACCAAATTATTCTCACCGACAATAAAAACAAGGACGTAGAAATAATTCTTGGTAATAAAAGGATACTTATAAATTCAGATAATATACAAAACAAGCACATAACAAAAGTTGGAATAGGCATTTTCTCTGAACTGAATGACCATAAATACAATATAGTACAAAGAAAACTAATTGAACTATATGGAAGCTTTCGAAACATAAAATTTGTTAGGTGTAATTTTTTAGCAAAAGACATGACTACGGAAGAGGAAACCTTTAAAAAGATACATGAATATCATAAGAACGAAACAGGACATACCGGTATAAATAAAAACTATGAAGTTTTGAAAAAAGCGATATATTTTCCGAAATTAAAAAATTCTATTCAAAAAAATATTAATAATTTTGACACATGTAATCGAGTAAAATATAACAGAAAACTAATAAGAAAGAAATTCCAAATGGCAGAAACACCTAAAGACATTAAAAAAAATTATATATATGGACATATACACTAATTCAAAACAAAACTTTTTGACGTTCATAGACCGTTTTTCTAAATATGCTACCGCTTTCTACCTAAATGATAGGAATAATCAAACTATAATAGAAAAACTAAGCGAATTCAAAGCAAACAGAGGGCATTTCAAAAAACTAATCATCGATAATGAATTTAAGAGTATTAATATAAAAAATTTTCTTAAAGACAAACAAATTGAATTTCATTTAGTAAAATCTAAAAATCATACTGGAAATTCTGACATTGGACGTTTTCACAGTACTATTAGCGAAAAAATTAGGGTTCTAGGTATTGTTAATAAAAAACTGAATATTATCGAAAAAATGTATAAAACAATTGAGTGGTATAACAACAGTTATCACTCAGTGACAAAAGAAAAACCTATTAATATTCTAGAAGGAAATTGTAATAAAAACAAAATTTATGATTCATTGCTTACAGAAAAATCTAGATATATAAACAAACTTAATTTAAAAAGTGAAAAATATACCGAAAACAGAACTGAAGGTTACATAATAAAACTGTTAGACATAAAGAACAACCCAAATTCATAAAATCTAAGCTTGAAAATATACATACATCAAATATTAAAAGAAATTATAAATTTGCAGGTAAAATTAATATTGACAATCCCCTTAATGCTAGCAACAAAACCGATGCTAACCCAGGGCCATCTCACATTTGAAAAAACTAAGTCAGACTTGGGATACACATAAATCAAACTGGAGCATGTAGAATTAGTTAAAAATTATAATTCAATCCTACATATCATTAACCCCGAAGAAATTTCAGAAATACTAAACAAATTAGAAGATAATATAAATTTAGCAGATATACAAAATAAGCTAATTTTAACTCACCAATTAAATGTCGCGAGATATAAACACAAACGGGGTCTAGTAAATTTCGTTGGTACTGTTCAAAAATGGCTATATGGACAATGGACGATTCTGACCGAAAAGAAATCGAAGATCATCTAAAAATAGTTGACCAAAACAATCATAATGCAATAACAAACTTAAATAGTCAAATGACAATTAATAACAATTTTAATAACACTTTTGTTAAACTTAAACAAATTATTGAAAACGATAGAATTTTAATTAATGAAAAACTTAACGACATAACCACCCAATACACAACAATATATAAATACCTACTTTACACAGATTTTGCACTAAAAATTAAAATTATACAAAATAACATTGGACACATTCACAACAATATAGCATAATCTAGAATAGGAATAATACATAGCAATATGCTAACAAATGAAAAAATTGTAGAATATTATATTGATTTAAATAAGTTACAAAATATTAAAATAGCCACATTAATCTAATATATAAAGAAGAAAATTAGCTTGTTTGTCCAGGATTCACGTGAAAACCACTGGTACGATTGTCACAAAATTTTAAAGGAATAATTCTAGGAGCCCGGGGGTGCCATAAGCTATGTCACATTTTTAAAAGTCAACAGGTTGAGGCTCCAGAGCCGTTTTAAGTTTTTCGTTTTTTGATGTTGAGTCAAAACGGTTTGACCGATTGACTTGAAATTTTGTACAAATGTTCCCCTTAGCAACCGGAATTAGTTGTATGAATTTGGTTGAAATAACTTAACCCATGTCTGCCTGATGGGCTCCCAAAAAATTTTGTGTTTCCGACTTGTGTCCCATTTTAAAGGGTGAAGGTTTTAAAGGCTGACACATACTTTTGTTGAAAAACGGTTTGACCGACTGACTTCACATTTTGCACAAATGTTCCTATTAGCAACCGCAATTAGTTGTATAAATTTGTATAGAATTAATTTGGTTTGGACCTGTGCGTTTTGCACAAAGATTCAATGAAATTTTCAAATTTTTGGTATTAACCTAAGTTAACCATTATTCCAAAAGCTCACTTAATTAATAAGACTAATTTTTTTGCTCTCCTTAAATAGTCTCAAATAGTGCAAAAGCTAAATGAGGTGCTAAATGCTAAATGATAGTGCAAAATGATAGTGCTAAATGATAGTGCAAAAGCTAAATGAAAATAAAGCTAATACAGAATCAAAATAAAAATATTTTATTTTTATCTAATTTTAAATAACGTAACATTTCCCTTCTCTACATTTTTTGGTAAGTCTTTGATTTTTATCTACTTTGCAGTTGTTGTTTTTTAAAAATAGATTTCAGTGTGAAATTGGAGTTTTCTTCAAATGAAATCTAAAAATCAAAAAATTCAATTTCGTATATATTAAGCTTAAATACATAGTATTTCAAAACAGTTTTTCCAAAAAAGAAGCCTAAATTTCTCTCACAAAATCCGGAAAAAAACGAGGAAGAGCGTAGTACAACTTTCAGGTTAGTACTAAACAAAATATAAGTTGAAAAGCAGATTTTTAAACCTTTTCGAAACCACCGAATATATTTTATTCAAACGTTGGCAATTCAACAAATTACTAATGACATAGTATAATGAAATAATGGCAAATTTAGTATACCCTTTTGACCTATAGTCAATTTAATTCAGTTAACATTATTCGCCGGAAACCTACCATCCTCAACTCTATCGTCAAGGAGCACCAAATTGTCAAGAAGCACAGAAAAATGGAAAAATAAAAATATTTTTTTAATAAACTATTAAATTCCATTTTTTTAATTTTTATTATATCATATATTATATTGAATTATTATGGAAGGTGATATATAATTAAGACAATGTGCACGATACTTAAGCTATATTCAAAGGTACCTACTTGCTGCATTTATGTAAACTTTATTTTTATATTTAAATGAATTATATGAAAAGTTCTAAATTTGTAATTGTATTTTAGAAATACATTTATTGCATATTTTGCGTTTATAAGCTTTTCTAATAGGTACATAAATTAACAATTTAAAATAATTGCAATTTTGTAAAATTTTAATTATCAAATATATTATGCTTTGATTGGCTTTTTATCACAAAATTTAATAATTCAAATTTTTTCACTCTTGTAATTGAATTGAGATAAATACATTTTATTTATTTCAAGTTTTTTTGATTTTTAATATTTTTAAATAGATAAATTAGTAAGAATTTGTAATATTTTTGAATAGATAAAGTAATCAGAAAATGTTTTTAGTATTATAATGTTAATTTGGTTAGCTATGCCTAACGATCAAACTAATAACAGCTTTTATGGTTTTAAAATGACTTATTGATATCTCATTAAATTTGAACCAAATAGGTGTATGGTTTTTCTAAGTTTCGACTGAGTGTTTCTTTACTTGTTTTTATATTAAATTATCTTTTCTTTTTCTTTTGCAATTATCTTTCTAATATATAAAGGAGAAAATTTGTCTGTTTGTTTGTTTGTTTGTCCAGGATTCACGTAAAAACCACTTGTCCGATTGTCACAAAATTTTAAACGAATAATTCTGAGAGCCCGTGGGGTGATATAGGCTATGTCACATTTTTATAAGTCAACAGCTTGCGGCTCCACAGCCGTTTTAAGTTTTTCGTTTTTTGATGTCGAGTCAAAACGGTTTGACCCATTGACTTGAAATTTTGTACAAATGTTCCCCTTAGCAACCGGAATTAGTTGTATAAATTTGGTTGGAATAAATTAACCCATTTTGGCCTGGCAGGCTTCCAAAAAATTTTTTGTTTCCGATTTGTGTCCAATTTTACCTGGTAATTTTTTATTCGAAAAGAGAGTCTGACACAAATTTTTGTTCAGTTCGGTTAATCCGTTTGGGCACGGGGCCCAATGAAACTTTTTCAATGTTTTTAATGTCGGTTCAAAACGGTTTGACCGATTGACTTGAAAGTTTGCACAAATGTTCCCCTTAGCAACTGGCATTAGTTGTATAATTTTGGTTGGAATAAATTAACCCATTTCGAGCTGGGGGCTTCCAAAAAATTTTGTGTTTCTGATTTTTGTCCAATTTTACAGGGTGGTTTCGCAGTCGAAAATAGAGTCTGGCACAAATTGTGTTGAGATCGGTTAATTTGGGTAGGAGGGCGCAATGAAGCTTTTTCACTGATTTTATTGTCGAATCAAAACGGTTTGACCGATTGATTTGAAATTGTGCACAAATGTTCCTCTTAGCAACCGGAATTTGTTGTATAAATTAGGTTGGAATGAATTAACCAATTTCGTGGACTTCCAAAAAAAATTGTGTCCAATTTTACAGGTTGATTTTGCAGTCCAAAAGAGATGCTGCAAAAAGTTTTAGGATTAAGTTCGATTAATCCGTTTTCCACGACAGCGCCTTGAAGTTTTCTATAAATATTTCATTTGCTTAAACGATTAAAAGAATTTCATTGAAAATTTTGTATCAGCATTTTAATTATAAAAACCTACAGGGTTAATTTGGTTTTGACCTGTTTACGCGTTTTGCACAATGATTCAATAAAATTTTCTAATTTTTGGTATTAACGCAAGCTAACCTTTATTCCAAAAGTTCACTTAATTAATACTAATTTTTTTGCTCTCAAATAGTCTCAAATAGTGCAAAAGCTAATTGAGATAATATTAATAATAATAAAAATAAAGCTAATAAAGAATCCGGATAATTATAACTTTAAATTCAAATAACGTAAAATATTCCTTCTCTACATTTTTTCGTAAGTCATTGTTTTTTATCTACTTTGCAGTCGTTGTTTTTTATAGAAAGATTTCAGTGTAAAATTGCTGTTGTCTTCAAATAAAATCTAAAAATAAAAAAAATTCATTTTCGTATATATTATGTACATAGTAAAATACATAGTAAATTAAAACAGTTTTTCCAAGAAAGAAGCCTACATTTCTCTCATAAAATCATAAACAAACGAGGATGAGCGTAGTAGAACTTTCAAGTAAGTACAAAACAAAATATAAGTTGAAAAGCAGATTTTTAAACCTTTTCTAAACCATCAACTCTATTTTATTCAAACGCTGGCAATTCAAGTAAACTGCTATTTATTTAGTATAATGACATAATGGCAAATTTAGTATACCCTTTTGGCCTCTCAATAATGGAGTTTTAATTTAAGTTGATGTTATTGAAAAAAGATAACACAAGAATGGTGAACATGTTAATTTTAAAATGTATTATAGCAATTTTTTAAAAACCTGTTTTTTAGGCATTTTTCAACAAATTTATCAAATTTCATTTGAATATTTCCATAATTATTAAATAATAACAATAAAAATTCAAGCAGCACCAAATTGTCAACAAGCAGAAGAAAAACGTATAGAAAAATTAGAGATAATCGTTAATACTGTTTTGCAAACTGTTTTTTAAAGTTTTTGTTTCGCAATCGGTTAAAAGAACTCAACAAAACATTTTTTTAAACATTCCCTAATTAAAAGAAGTTTTACCTACTTTTACAAATTGGATGTAATTTACTTACAAAAAGTGTTTTTTTGAATAATCGTAGGAATGATAAGTATATACATGTACGCATACAAAATTTACATTCAAGTGGTCAAACCGTTCCTGCTTAAGAGTAAAGTAATGAAAACATCTGTAAAAAGATGTTGTGCCACAATGGGTTAACGCAACTCAAACCACAACTTCGACCAAGCAATATTTCGCAAAATTGGACGTAATATCCTTTCCAATTTTTTTTTTTGAAAAAATTGTCGGGTGGCAAGGGGTAACAAATTCCAAGTCTGTTAATAATGTGAACTCCATTGTCAAAGACGAACACATATACAAAATTTGAAGTCAATCGTTTAAAAAATTTCTAAAAACCCTATAAAAAGCTGTTGGGCCGCAACGGGTTAACGGAACTCCACAAATATTTTTTTGAGGTTTTCTTTTTAACCAAAGTACTTCGAAAAATAGGCTGAAACTTGCTTTTTTGCAAATTGCATGATCTCGAGCAATGCCGGGTGTATCTGCTAGTATAATAAAAAACTTAAATTTTTTTTTGATTTCTTTATTTTCATTTCAAATTTATATATTCTACTTAATAGTACGTAAGTTTCTAATTAATTTGTGATGTTTGGTGACGGGCTGATTCCCTCAGGGAATCGGTTTGAAATTCTTGGGGAGACTTTAAATCAAGAATTTCCAGCATTAATAGAAAATGTCATCTCTATTGACCCGAAGTTCATTACAATTACGTCTACTGATAGTATTAAACCTTTAACAAATTACAGCGTATTGGCCAAACAAAAAGCCATAGAGTGCATTAGCGCCGGATACGAATCTATTAGCATGCTACGAGATGGCAGTATGCTCTTGTTAGTTAAAACAAAAACAGTGACAGAAAAATTTTTAAAAACAACTAATTTCGGAGGTTTATGCCCCATTGTTGCAAAATATTATGAAGCACTAAACTCGTGCAAAGGCACAATATTTGATAGAAATCTAAAAGATACTCATAATAACAAAATTTTGGAACATTTGAAGGAATAGGGTGTTACCGGTGTATACAAATTTACAAAAAAATTTAACGAAACGTACATTTCGAATGGGCTTATATTGCTCTTTTAACTTATACAAAATTCCATTTAAAATAAAAATAGCACGTCTCAGTAAAAGAATATTTTCCCAACCCGATGCGCTGCAAAAACTGCCAGCTCCTGAGTCATAAAGCAAAATATTGGAAAGGAAATTCTGCTTGTGAAAACAGAAATTTTCCGCCTCATGCTCAAAGAGAATGCTCTCGTACCATGTGTGCCAATTGTCTTGGTGAACACCCTGCTTCCTCCAATACTTGTCCACGTTTCCAACAAATTACACGACCTGCAATACATGATTTTTCCGATGAAGAACTGTTTTTATTATAATATAAATATATCAAATTAAAACCAAAAAAAAAAAATAAAAAACAACACTATACAAAATTTAGCTCTCTACCAAACTTTAAGTTTTACCAGACTATTTTAATATTTACAAATTTTGTGTGTTTAAAAACTATTCACTTTTGTCATTTTTATTTTTCAATTTTTATTGTTATTTTCAAATTTAATGACTTTATATATTATTCAATGAAATATGAAAGGCTACATTAATAATTTTCAAGAAATAGAATTAATAATAAAATTACATAATCCACATATTTTATGTTTGCAAGAAACACATATTTTAAACAACACAGTAAAACCCCTTTTTCCAAAACAATATATCGGCTTTTTTCAATTTTGACTTAAGAGCCAAACAAGGGACAGGTACTCTTATTCATAGATCAATTCCTTATAAAGTCATGTACATAAGTACTCGACACTCAGTCACAGCCATTGAAGAAAACAGAAAGTCTCCTATTACTTTAATTTCTACCTACACACCTCCTGAGCAATCAATTTCTAATTCTGATTTCACAAACCTACTTTCAAACATTAATACTCCAGTAATACCAGCAGAAGACTTCAATGTATGCAGTCCACTAGGGGGTTCAGCCACTAACAATTCCAACGGGAAAATTATTGAAGATTTTGTATTGACCTCCAATTTATCAGTTTTAATCAATGATGGCCCAACGTACTTCTCAACCCACGGTACGTTTTCCAATATAGATCTCATTTTATGTTCTCCTATTTTAATACCACTTACGTCGTGGAAAATCATTAAAGACCATCACAACAGTGATCGTTACCCCATATTTAGTAAAGTCACATTTATTAATTCTAATAAATATTTAAATTTAAAACCTACACGTTTCAATTGTAAACGGGCAAACTGGTAGAAATATCAAGTTTTAATAAACAAGCTCAATGTACCCCAAAGGGACAATAAAAATAGAGAAGCAGCATCAAATCAAAAAATTATTCGCTCCGCGGCAAATGAATCCATCCCACAATGTTCATATAAAAAATTAAGTTGAAATGTACTGTGGTGGACTGCAGAACTAAAAAGCTGAAGAGAAGATAAACAAAATGCATGGAAAAATTATTGTAAAACACAAACTTTAATCACATTTATATTGTATAAAAAAAAGAATATCATATTTAACAAAAAAAAAAAGAGAGCAAAAAAAATCACATTTAATAAATTTACTGAAACTATTAATCCTACTAATAACAAAATTAGACAAAATTTAATATCTAATGATCAAAAATTCTAACAAACTATATTATAGAGTTTTACAAAACAAGAATTGTAAAACTCTATAATAAAATATATCAGACCGGCATAATTCCACAAGTATTTAAAAAAGCTGCTATTATTCCTTTACGCAAGTCTAACAAACCAATCGACGAAATTTCTAGCTATAGACCTATTTCATGAATACCATGTCTGAAAAAAATTCTTGAAAAAATGGTTTCCAAAAGATTATTGTGGTTCTTCAGAGCTTCCAATTGGCTATCTCCAAATCAAGTTGGTTTCACACCAAATTCGTCTTCTGTAGACGCACTCATCTATATAGACCACCTCATTTGCAAAAGTCTATCGTTAAAAAACCATATTTCATTCTCTCAATAGACTTCGAAAAAGCTTTTCCATGTAGTAATAGAAATACTGATAGAACTACAAATTGGTGGCAAAATGTTCAACTTCATAAAATCGTTCTTAACAAACAGACAACTTAACTGTAAAGTAAAAAACATAATATCCCTACTTTCTCACTCTTTTAATGGGATCCCACAAGGCTCTCCCCTCCTTGTTATTTTGTTCTTAATACCTTTCGATGATATAAACAAAATTATTTTGAAATACAAAAATCTAAACCACAGCATCTACACAGTGGATTTAAACATTATTAGTAAAAACATAACACGAATTTTGCGAAATTCTAACCGCAATAGATAATATGTCACAGTTCTCTGGATTATTCATTTCAGCAGAAAAACAAAACGTTTACAGGTTTGCAGAAAAATTAATTGCAACAATGTACAAATTATTTAATATTTTTAATGTTAAAGAATTAAAAATTTGAGGCTTATATTTTGGATGTAAACATAATGTCATTGTAAACTTTTAAAATCCAATCTAGCTGCCAGATTAAACATTATTAAATATCTCGCTTCATCTAACAGTTTCAAGCATACTAACTCCCACTTAAACATGACTAAACTAACCGCACTATCAAAAATTGACTATGGCTTTCAAATATACGGAAAATGTCCAAAAACTCATCTCAAAATTTATTAAAAGCACCATTTCATGCTGCAATCAGATCAAGCCTAAGGGTTTTTAGAACAACTACGACAAAAAATTTATTAGCTAAAGGAGGCTTCATTCCAATAGAGGACCGACAACTTTATTTAACAAGCCGGCTTACTCGCAGGTTATTTTGTAACTCTAAGCATCTACTATGAAAGGAGATTAATTTTCTAAAACGCAGAACAAAATTATCAATGCAATCAACTTTAAGCTTGATTCTCGACAGAAACTCAAAACTAGAGCTAAATATTAAACGAATGCCTACAAAACAAAATAATATTCACCCTGGCAACTGGTTGCAAATTTATTCATTGATCAACTTTCCTATTATCGAAAGGAACATACTTCAAATGACCAATTCCAGCTCCTTTATAGAGAACAATAAACAATTGTAAAACAAGCCATCTGGAAAATAATATTCACAGACGGATCAAAAACTGATAATAACGTATCATTTGGCGTGGTTAAAGAAGATGGGACCATCGTAGCCCAAGGGCATCTCCCGACATGAGGAAACGTCTTTGAAGCTGAAACAAAAGAAATACTTTCTGCTATAAAATATGTAAAAGAAAACAAAGGAAAATATCTCATATGCACCGATAGCCAATCAGTATTCCAAGCCATACAGAACAATAAACGAGTCCAGCCCGGTTAACTATGCAGACAGCTACTTTTCCAAATGAAAAATAAATTAAAATTCTGTGGATTCCGAGTCACATAGGAATTTCTGGCAACGAATTCGCCAACTAAAGTGCCAAATATGCATTTTTCAAATTTAATACATTCCAGTCTTTTTCTAATGATAAGGCTTCTAAAAAGATTTTAAATATGATAAAATCTGAATGGGAAACATACACACACAAATAAAAAACTTTCAACAAAGATAGGATTGCTATTAAGCTACCAGCTACAACCTTAGTTAAAATAAATCGGTGCTTTATTAGAATCAGATTAGGATATACCAGTTTAACAACCTGATACATACTAAAAAACGAAGTTCATTTGCCATTTGTCCATTTTTACAATATTTGTTCATTTGACATTACATTTGTCAATTTTACAATAGCTCCCCGTTAACCATCACACACATCCTATCCAAATGCACGAAACTTAATCAAACCCGCTCCTCCAGTTTTAACAATACGAACCAGTCAGATCTCCTATCCTAATATCAATGATATACTTTAACGTCTGGGGAACTGTGTTGATGGTCCCCGACCCACTACTCTAATTGGTCCTAAAATTCAAGGACCCTAAGAACATAGGAAGAGGCACACTGATACCAAATTTGAAGATTCTATTTTCAATGTTTTCAAAATTATGCTTGTTAGGCCTAAATTCGATCAAAAAGTTCTAGGATCCAAACCCATTGTGAGATCTCGACCGCACGCAATCTCCAACCATATTCTCATTACTAGTAACCTACAGCAAAAACTTCATGAAGGTAGCGCCATTAGTTGTTGAGTTATGCTAATACTTTTTATTTGTTCATTAGCCCTTAGAACGACTAAAAAGTCCAGAAACCGAACCCATGGGACGATTTCGCCCGTATGCAATCCTCGCCGTACTTTAAATCCTAGCAACCTATAGTTGAAATTTCATGAAAATAGCTTTATTAGTTTTTGAATTATCGTGTTTTTTTGTTTCTATATGTTAAATTGGCGCAAACCTACTGAAGAACAATATAATGAAACTGGTTTTTATACCCTACACCTAAAGAATAGGTGAAAGAGTGTATTAACTTTGGAATGGTGTTTCTAACCGCCTAAAGGAACGAGCTAGATATGAAAAAGTATATTTATTTGAGATCAGCGTGACCTTTCATCGGTCCAAGGGGTAACCTTTTCATCGGGCGTGACCTTTTCATCGGTCCAAGGGGTAACGAAAATATATAAAAAATCACGATAACTCAACAACTAATAACGCTATCTTCATCAAATTTTGTGCCATAGGTTACTAGTAATGAAACTACGGCGGGGATTGCGTACGTTCGGAATTGGTCCTTGGGTTCGGAACCCAGAACTTTTCGATCGAATTTAGGCCAAACGAGCATATGTCCGAAAACAATGAAGATAGAACCTCCAAATTGGTTGTTAGGGTGTCCATTCCTATTTCCTTATTGTCCTTGAAATTTGGGCGGAGTAGTGGGTCAGGGACCAGGCGCATATATCTGAAGACCTTCAAGCGTATCTTTAAAATTAATAAAGATAGCAACTTGAAAAAATGTAGAAGCTTCAAATTTGGCACATGGTTGTTCTTTACTATTTCTTGTGTGTCCCCCTAATTTGGGATCAATTGGAGTGGTGGTTCAGTACTCCTCTTAGACCTACCAAAGTTTCAAAGCTTATAATCGAAATTACTAAAAGTAGTAACTTAAAATTAATATAGAACGTTCCACTTGTGTACAAGGGTTAACTAGTATTTAAAGTACAGCGCGGACTGCATATGGGCGAAATCAGCCCAAGGATAACTCAACATAACTCTAAAAAATCCCGATAACTCAACAACTAATGATGTAAGTGAAAAAATTTAAATTTTAATAAAATATTCTAAAAACAGAAATGTCTGCAAGAAAAAAGCTCGAATTTAAAAAAATGGATTTAATAAAAGATAAAATAAAAAAAACAAGGATTTTACTGATATTGCACTGTCCTTCACAATGTAGACATTATTCACAATTAGATAAAAATCTAAGTAATGAAGTTTTATCTGAGCACGAACCAAACAGAGGTATATTTTATGTCATACGGCTCAAAAAGTTAATTATCTTTTTTTTTTTTAATCAGGCTGTCCATCATCGGTAAATCATCAGATATTTGTGTATTATTGACTTGTATATTATTTTGTTTATTTGATAATAAACAATTCAAAATAACCCTCACTAAAACGCAAATACGAAAATAGGCTTTGTACTTTTTTAATTATTATATTGTTATTTTTTAATTTAATAATATATTTGATTCCAAAATTTCATTGATCTGGTCATTGATCTTTCAATTGTTAATTTCCACAGCAGTTGCTTGTTCATTTGAATTGGGAGATTTGTATAAAAAACGGAAATGTATTACATGCTTTTCAACGAGAATTTTAACCCAAATATAGTGGAAGGTTGGGATAGGTGGTTTATATTTATCTAGGGTGTTGAAAGCAATGTCATTTTTAATGTAGATCGCGATTCATCTTTTGGGTACGAAGTTTGAAACAAGTGAGTAACCAGTTACATTAAAATTAAAATTTAGTTCACAGACCTGTCACCAAGGGCTAGGATTGCTGATTTTGTATAGTTAAAATGTTAGTTAAGATGATATTCTACGGCATGAAAATTAGCTTGTAGGCCCCGAATATTACAAAAATTAACACGAAAATTGGCAATTTTTAATAATAATTAATAAAAAAAGATAAAAGGACAAAAAAAATTGAAGTTTTGGAAAAAACTAAGAAAAATCAAAATTTTATTAAAAACGTAATTTAAAAAAATATTATTTTTTCTTTTTGTTTCTTTAAAAAATAAAAAATTAAAAATTAAATAAAAATTAACTATTTTAAAATTTAAGTTAAATATTGTACACATATTCATACAACCTAAACAAGTTATCACCGTTTATAAAAATATAAATATTTTTAACAATATTTACAAAATACCATCAACAATACCTTTATTATATTCTGCTATGAGTGAGCAATCGTTTTATAACACCATTCAACAGTTTGTAACTAGACCTTATCGAACTTAGTTCCAACCAAAAAACTCACACACAGTTAAATCTATATGCAAGTAAAAATACGCAGGTATATGTAAATAATTACATTTAATTTAAATATTTTAGTTAATTGAAAAGAAATTAACTGAAATTTTAGTACTTCCCTTTCTTTTATGACTAAAATAAAAACAAGTAAAGAAACAGTCAGTCGACTTAGAAATACCCTACACATATTTGGTTCAAATTTAATTAGATATCCATATCCACAATGTCTTAATTATATATCACCTATGGTAATAATGAAAATGAAATAAAAGAAATTTAATCGTTTTTTAAAAAAAAATTTAGTTTTTAATTTAAAAATTTTGTTTAAATTATGGTAAATTTCTTAGCGTTCGGCCTCAAATCGATCACAGGGTTCTAGAATCCGAACTGATTGTCGGAATTCGAACAGACCCAATTCCCATGGTACTTTCATTACTAGTAGCCTAGAGTTTAAATTTCATCAAAATAGTGGCATTATTTTTGGAGTTATGGTGTTCCTAAGATATATATTTCAAAGGCTCTAGAACCCGAAACCAAGGTACTATTTTACCCAAAATACTTTCAGTACTAGTTAACCCTTGTATACAATTAGAACGTTCTATCTTAATTTTAAGTTATTATTTTTATTAATTTCGATGATAAGCTTTTAAACCTTGTGAGGCCTAAGGTCTTCGGAACTGAGTGGCTTGTCCCCGACCCACTACTCCAATTGCGCCCAAATTTCAAGGACACCAAGGAAATTGAAAGCGGCACCCTGATACCAAATTTGAAGGTTCATCTTCACTGGTTTCGGAATTATGCTCGTTTGGCCTAAATTCGATCAAAAAGTTCTAATTTCCGAACCCATTGTCACATACTCACCGTATGAAATCGCCACCGTAGTTTCATTACCAGCTGCCTACAGCACAAATTTCATGAAGATATATGTGTTGGTTAGCCATGAGACCGATTAAAAGGTCCAGAATCCGAACCTTCGGCTGATTTCGCCCATATGCAGTCCGCGCTGTATTTTAAATACTAGTTAATCCTTGTAAGTTACTATTTTTAGTTATTTCGATTATAAGCTTTTAAAACTTGGGAGGTCCAAGAGGGGTCCTGACCCATTACTCCAATTGATCCCAAATTAGGAGGACGCGCAGGAAATAGTAAAGAACACCCATGTGCCAAATTTGAAGCTTCTACATTTGTTTCAAGTTACTATTTTTATTAATTTCGAAAATATACTTTAAGGTCATCGGAACTGAGAGGCTGGTCGCCGACCCACTACTTCAATTGCGCCAAAATTTCAAGGACACTTAGGAAATCGAAAGCGACCCTCTGATACCTAATTTGGAGGTTCTATCTTCATTGGTTTCGGAATTATGCTCATTTAATCTAAATTCCATCGGCGTAGTTTCATTACTAGTAACCTACGGCACAAATTTGATGAAGATAGCGTTATTAGTAGTTGAGTTATAGTGATTTTTTATATATGTTCGTTAGCCCTGGAATCGAGTAAAAAGTCCAGAATCCGAACCCATTGGCCGATTTCGGCCATATGCAATCCCCGCCGTACTTTAAGTCCTAGTAACCTACAGTTAAAATTTCATCAAGATAGCTCAATTATTTTTTGAGTTATCGTGCCTACAGATGGACGGACGGACGGTCAGACATGGCTATATCGACTCAACAGGTCACGCTGATCACAAATATATATACTTTTCCATATCTAGCTCGCTTCCTTTAGGTGGTTACAAACACCATACCAAAGTTAATATACCCTTTTACCTATTCTATAGTTGTAGAGTATAATAATATTAAAAGTAAAATCTTATATAAAAAAATTAAGTATTGAAAATTGAAAAAAAGTAAAAGTAAATTAAAATAAAATTATCAAACCAAAATAAAAACAAGTAAAGAAACAGTCAGTCGGTGCAACCGACTTAGAAATACCCTACACCTATTTGGTTCAAATTTAATGACATATCCATAAGTCATTTTAACGCCATAAAAGCTGTTATTAATTTGATTGTAAGACATAGCTAACCAAATTAACTTTATAATACTAAAAACATTTTCTAATTACACTATCTCTTAAAAAATATTACAAATTCTTACTAATTTATTTATTTAAAAATATTAAAAAACAAAAAAACTTGTTATAAATGAAAATATATTTATTCCAATTCAATTACAAAATGAAAAAATTCTAGTTATTAAATTTTGTGATAAAAAGCTAATCAAAGCATAATATAAATTATATATATATAAATTATATTAATATTTTTCAAATTTGCAATTATTTAAAATGGCTAGTTAATATACCTAATAGAAAAGCTTATACGCAAAATATGCAATAAATGTATTTCTAAAATACAATTACAAATTTACACCTTTTCATATAATTCATTTAAATATAAAAACAAATTTTACATAAATGCAGCAAGTTCCTTTGAACATAGCTGAACCACTACAATAACGTCTAAATTTTGAGGACACATAGGAAATAGGAAATGTATGGTTTAGCTTATTATACTCGTTTGGCCTCAGATCGATCAAAAGCTTCTAGAATCCTAACTCATTGTCCGAACTCGACCAGAACCAATTTCCATGGTACTTTCATTACTAGTAACCTAGAGTTTAAATTTCATCAAAATAGCGGCATTATTTTTTGAGTTATACTGCTTTTAAGATATATGTTCGTTAGAACTTGAATTTTTCAAAGGTTCCAGAACCCAAAAACCATGGTACAATTTCGCCCATATGCAGTCCCCGTCATACTTCCAATAATAGTTAATCCTTGTACACAATTGGAACGTTCTATCTTAATTTTAAGTTACTATTTTTATTAATTTGGATGATAAGCTTTTTTACTTTGGGAGTCTAAGAGGAGTACTGAACCACCACTCTGATTGATCCAAAATTAGGGGAACGCGCAGGAAATAGCAAAGAGTAGCCATGTGTCAAATTTGAAACTTCGAAATTTGTTTGAAGTTACTATCTTTATTAATTTCGAAAATATGCTTTAAGGTCTTCGGAACTGTGTGGCTGGCCCTCAACCCACTACTCTAATTGGTCCCAAATCTCAAGAACACTAAGCAAATAGAATGAGACACCCTGATGCCAAATTTAGAGGTTCCACCTTCATTGGTTTCGGAATTATGCTCGTTTGGCCTAAGTTCGATCAAAAATTTGAAGTTCCGAACCCATTGTCCATTCCTCACCGTACGCAATCACCGCCGTAGTTTCATTACGAGTACCGTATATATAAAGTTATAATATTTATTTATATTAAGATATATATATATAACTAGCTAATACCCGGTGCGCGTTGCTGCGCCTCTTGTTGGAGCTTTAGTTTAAGTTGATTTCAGTGCAAAAGTTAACATAAAAATTACACAAGGTGTAAATGTTAATTTTAAAATGTTTTAAACGTTTTTGCTAGGATTATTCTAGTAATTTTTTAAAGTTCCTGTAATTTAAAGAAGAACTACTTTTCAAAATTGGAGGTAATTTACTTCCAAAAATTTTTTTTTGACCAATTGTAGGACCGACATGTGTTACCAAACATCAAGCCTGCTATCAGACTCAACTCCATTTTCAAGGTGATTCTCGCATACAAAATTTGGAGTGCGCCGGTCAAACCTTTTCTAATTTAAAGTCAAAAACAAATTCTTTGGCACTTTCTCTTTGGCCAAAGCTGTACTGCGCAAAATTGGACGTAATTTACTTCCAACATTTTTTTTGGACAATCGTCGGGCCGGTATGGGTTACCAAACTTTGAATCTGTTGATAGTGTTAACTCAATTCTCACAGGGGAGTACGTATACAAAATTTGAAGAAAATCGGTTGAACCGTTTCTAATTTAGAGTAAAGTATTGAAAAAACCTATAAAAAGTTGTTGGGCCGCAATGGGTTAATGGAACTCAATAAAATTTTTTTTGGGGCTTTCTTTTTAGCCAAAGCAGAATTTCGTAAAATCGGACAAAATTTGAACCCATTGTCAATTAAATAAAAATTAACTATTTTAAAATTTAAGTTAAATATTGTACACATATTCATACAACCTAAACAAGTTATCACCGTTTATAAAAATATAAATATTTTTAACAATATTTACAAAATACCATCAACAATACCTTTATTATATTCTGCTATGAGTGAGCAATCGTTTTATAACACTATTCAACAGTTTGTAACTAGACCTTATCGAACTTAGTTCCAACCAAAAAACTCACACACAGTTAAATCTACATGCAAGTAAAAATACGCAGGTATATGTAAATAATTACATTTAATTTAAATATTTTAGTTAATTGAAAAGAAATTAACTGAAATTTTAGTACTTCCCTTTCTTTTATGACTAAAATAAAAACAAGTAAAGAAACAGTCAGTCGACTTAGAAATACCCTACACATATTTGGTTCAAATTTAATTAGATATCCATATCCACAATGTCTTAATTATATATCACCTATGGTAATAATGAAAATGAAATAAAAGAAATTTAATCGTTTTTTAAAAAAAAATTTAGTTTTTAATTTAAAAATTTTGTTTAAATTATGGTAAATTTCTTAGCGTTCGGCCTCAAATCGATCACAGGGTTCTAGAATCCGAACTGATTGTCGGAATTCGAACAGAACCAATTCCCATGGTACTTTCATTACTAGTAGCCTAGAGTTTAAATTTCATCAAAATAGTGGCATTATTTTTGGAGTTATGGTGTTCCTAAGATATATATTTCAAAGGCTCTAGAACCCGAAACCAAGGTACTATTTTACCCAAAATACTTTCAGTACTAGTTAACCCTTGTATACAATTAGAACGTTCTATCTTAATTTTAAGTTATTATTTTTATTAATTTCGATGATAAGCTTTTAAACCTTGTGAGGCCTAAGGTCTTCGGAACTGAGTGGCTTGTCCCCGACCCACTACTCCAATTGCGCCCAAATTTCAAGGACACCAAGGAAATTGAAAGCGGCACCCTGATACCAAATTTGAAGGTTCATCTTCACTGGTTTCGGAATTATGCTCGTTTGGCCTAAATTCGATCAAAAAGTTCTAACTTCCGAACCCATTGTCACATACTCACCGTATGAAATCGCCACCGTAGTTTCATTACCAGCTGCCTACAGCACAAATTTCATGAAGATATATGTGTTGGTTAGCCATGAGACCGATTAAAAGGTCCAGAATCCGAACCTTCGGCTAATTTCGCCCATATGCAGTCCGCGCTGTATTTTAAATACTAGTTAATCCTTGTAAGTTACTATTTTTAGTTATTTCGATTATAAACTTTTAAAACTTGGGAGGTCCAAGAGGGGTTCTGACCCATTACTCCAATTGATCCCAAATTAGGAGGACGCGCAGGAAATAGTAAAGAACACCCATGTGCCAAATTTGAAGCTTCTACATTTGTTTCAAGTTACTATTTTTATTAATTTCGAAAATATACTTTAAGGTCATCGGAACTGAGAGGCTGGTCGCCGACCCACTACTTCAATTGCGCCAAAATTTCAAGGACACTTAGGAAATCGAAAGCGACCCTCTGATACCTAATTTGGAGGTTCTATCTTCATTGGTTTCGGAATTATGCTCATTTAATCTAAATTCCATCGGCGTAGTTTCATTACTAGTAACCTACGGCACAAATTTGATGAAGATAGCGTTATTAGTAGTTGAGTTATAGTGATTTTTTATATATGTTCGTTAGCCCTGGAATCGAGTAAAAAGTCCAGAATTCGAACCCATTGGCCGATTTCGGCCATATGCAATCCCCGCCGTACTTTAAGTCCTAGTAACCTACAGTTAAAATTTCATCAAGATAGCTCAATTATTTTTTGAGTTATCGTGCCTACAGATGGACGGACGGACGGTCAGACATGGCTATATCGACTCAGCAGGTCACGCTGATCACAAATATATATACTTTTCCATATCTAGCTCGCTTCCTTTAGGTGGTTACAAACACCATACCAAAGTTAATATACCCTTTTACCT